>JAJEJO010003229.1:0-38838 GCA_020662805.1 Glaucomys volans
GATATTTTTCCTGGCCTAGAATCTCATGTTGGCTGCCTGGCTCCTGCCCAAACTCCCTGGCAGGAATTCAGCTGCTGACAGGTTCTAACTAGGTGGGTAAATAGAACTTTCCAACCCAGGTGGTCTTGGAGAGGGCAAAGAGGCTGATGTTTAAAGTCTTTGGCTCTCAAAGTTAGACCACTAAGAACATTTTCATTAAGTTGTTACCCCACAAATTTCTTTGTTTCTAAGTTTTGCCAGGTGAACTTTATTATTCACATAAGGATTCATATTCCAGTCTTCTGCTAATAAAGGAATATTACACTATTACTCTGAGCTTTGGGAACACAGTGATAAGAGTGTGATTCTCCAGTTAAAAGTAAATAAAATTTAGTTGTTGTTCTATGGGATCTGTTTGCAGGTAAGTATATGATTTCCAGTTAGGGTAGGACTTTACATAAAGATAATGAAGAAAGATCTGGAACAATATGGGGTGGGGGAAGGATACTAAATCCATGAGTCATTCCGAGGAGAACTACTAGAAAGGCGAATTCTCCGGGCTGAGCCAGGTTGTGGTCAGATCCAACAGAGAAGCACAACAGAGTAGTTGGATATGTCAACCAGCTTGATCCCTGGCAAAACGTAGCTTTAAACAAGACAACTGAAAGGACTGAAGAAGGAGGTTTAGGAAATATGGAAAAATGTAAAGACAAAATATTTTATTTTATGAGCGTACAGTTTGTGGAGTAATCTAAGGTGACAGTCATGGGGTGGATCTGAAGTGATATTCAAGTGTCGGCTGCTTTGATGTGATGGTAATTCAGTGGGATGAAGGAGTTCCACCAAGCCTACCAAGTCAAGTCTGATTTCTGTGGCTCAATTAGCTCAGACACAAGCCCTGGGTAAGTGATTATGGAGTCAGTTGGCCCTGCAGCTAGTCTGGGCACAGAGCTACAATCTCCAAAGGATGAATACACAGCTACTAAGAAATAGATGAGCGTTGGTTGAATTGTAATGACTGGTTGACATTTCAAAGACAGTAGGCTGAATGAATGGAGTGATCTACGCTGATTTTAGTAACATCTGTGAAAGAATTTAGGGATATCTAAACAGAGTCCTGGCATGGGCTGGAGTGGGATAAAGAACACAGGTATCTCAGGATGGTGCACAGGTGCAACTTGTTGTGAGTGGACCGAATGTCCTTCTGCTTGCTGTGAGCTACTAGGATACTCTCAGAACAGGATACTGTACAGGAAGTCAACTCCTTGGAGATTATTCAATCACTGCCCTGACTCCAACATACCTCTCACTTTGTGTTTGTGGAAACTGAGGCCCAGGGAAATAAGTGAGTAGCTGGAGTTCACACGGACAGAGGCTGGGCTTGACTGAAAGCAGCCTCTTTCTTCCCTGCCTCACGCTAACTCACAAAAGACAAGACCCCTGCACAGCCTGGGTCTGATAGTGCCCAGCCATTCTGTCTTCCCCTGAAACACCCTCCAAACTGCACCACCAAATTATGTTCTTTTCCTTCTTGAAGTACTTAGGAATCCTCTGGTCACATCTGACAAGTGGAGCAGAACTCATAGGTTTTGGAAAGTCCTTTCATTAGCCCAGTACGGGAAGGCTCATTAAGAGCAAACCAAGAAAGGTCTATCAGAATAAGATATTCCAGCCAAACTGTGCACTGACCCCAAAATCAGCACAAGCCTATTTATTGTGAAGAAGTGCAAATAGCACCTATTGAACACTAGCAAGAAACTATTCTCCAATATCTTGTTAGGCTTGAATCTCTTGCTACATGGAGTTAATTTGAATTATATGCTATTTACATATGAACAAAATTCCTATTTTTTTTTTAACTTTCAGAGTCACTTGTCCTCGTCATTCACAGTGTCACCTAATGAAGGTTCCACTGAGCCTTCACTAAGGACTCAATGAAACTGCATGTGGAAGCATTCATATTTATGTGAAGGATGGATATTAATTGTCTCCATTCTACCTTCTAACGTGGGATTTAATGGCCATTGTGGAGGGAGAATTCTACTTCAGAAAATTCAACTCAGGGGACTTTCATGTCATTTCTGAAGTTCTATTTGCAAGTCTCCCAACTAATTCAAACCATTGTCAGACAAAACGTATCCAATTTCCTTTTACGTGGAAACTGAAAAGATGAGTATAAATTGTTAAACTTTCTTTCCATCTTGGCCTTGTTTTAATCACGGAGATCTGTAAACTCTTAGGCTTAGACAAAAAAGTCTTAGACAAAAATGTTTAGATTTTACAGGCCACATACGTTCTCAGTCTCAGAGGCCACGGTGTGAACTCCTCTCCCCCCCAGCAAACACCGCTTTATTCTTTGCTGTGTCCTGATCCCTGCATCTTGAGCACTGAAAAATCCCAGTACACAGAACACTGAACTTTGCCTGGTGAGCAGCAGCCAATCCTGGGATCTTTATGGTTTGATATGACTTTGATAATTAAATTTCTGGAGAAATTAATTGATAGAAATCACTGTGTTGTAATTTTCATGAATCCATCCTTTAACAAATGTCACTTGGCACAGTTCTGGACGTGGAGAAACCAGCAGAATTACAATAACAAGGTAATCAGTGGTTTCAGTTACCTGCGGTCAAAACTGATCTGAAAATATTAAATGGAATATTCCAGAAATAGACCTTTCATAATTTTTAAATAATACTTTTGTAGCTTTTTGCTATAACCATTCTATTTAATTATTAGATATTATTGTTAATCTCTTATTGTGCCTAATAAACAAATTGTATGTAGAGTTTGTTACCATTCGTGTTTTCACTGGGGGTCTTAAAACATTCATGCCCTGGCTAAGGAAAGACTGCAGCATTTATGTCGAGCATTCTTTGAGCCAGTCACTGGATGAAGTGCTTTTACACATATTAACATGTTCAATTCTACTTCCTGGAGTAAACACCACTAGCACCCTATTTTACAGAATTTTACAGATGAGAAACTGAAGACTAATGAAACTCAGTGATCGTCCCCATATAACCTAACTAGTACAGGGAGCTGATATTTGAACTCAGACAATCAGAGCAGTCCGTGCTCTCATGAAGATCCCAAGATAGTAAATGAGAATATTCTCCATGGAGTGAAGAATTTCACATTTCAATGCTCCAAGTTATTTATATAGATGAAATTTCGTTTGCAGAAGAGATGAATGAGAGGAGGAAGTACTGGATCATGAGTTTGTGTTTCTCTTTTGATGGGATTAAGTTCAAATAATTTTCTCTGCTCATGCATTCCTCCTTCCCTGAAAGGATTCACTCACTCAGACCACGTCAGCAGGAGACCCTGTGGTCCAAAAGCAAGGAACTCCAACTTTGCAAAGCGTCTACCAAGTGGGGTGCTGGTGTCCCAGCATGCATTTCCTGGGAAAGTCATTTTCTGTGTTTCCCAGGCCTCCTCTGCCCTTGGTAGTGCCAGGTCTGCTTGTCATCCTCCTAATAAGTTCCCAGGTCTTGTGCAACCTTACATCAGGATTTGAAGGTATGAAACTTCAGTGACTAACGCTGTTGTACGCTGCTGTCTATATCTGTTAGAGAAACATTTTCATTGTCAAGAGAAACTCTGTTCCCCACCCCCAGGTCCAGACACAACCTGTCACAGCTGTGACTCTAACTGCTGAGATGGTTTCAGGAACTTGTAGCGAGCAGAAGCACAAGTCATGAGTCTCTAGACCTGAGAGAGACTCTCATTTATAAGCCTCACTGCGTGACCTTGAACATGCATTTAAATAATAAGCGTTCTTATCTGAAAACTGAGGCTACAATTTCCACATTGAGAGATCATAGATATGAAGAATAAAAGTAATATTTATTGGGTATTAAATATATAATAATTAGTAGTATTTCTTTTCTCCTTAGACTTTAAAAAATGAATATTTGGTGATTAGTTAGTTGGTGGAAAGAACAGAAAGTATAGACTACTGAGCATTTGATGCCCTAGGACATAAACATTAAAATAGGTCATGGAGTTACCAAAATTATTTTCAGGTTGTTAAATGCATATTTTACTCGACATTAGCATTAGATCAATCTTCCCAAGACATAGCTTCAAATATTTCATTAAAATCCTCATAATCCTTCAATGACTCCTCTCTGCCTGCAGAATCAAGTTGAAGCTTCTTGGCTAAGCATTCAAGACCCGCCGAACACTGAACAAAATTATAATAAAATTCTTATTTCTTGCCATTCCCCCTTGTGTAAATACGTTCCAGCAAACTTGCTAATTCATTATTCCTAGCAGATGCTTTCCTGATTGTCTCTTTTCTTCTTCTGTCTTACTCTTGGCATGGTCTCTGTATTTCTCCTGGTGATTATTTCATTCTTTAAAGGCTCTCTTTAAGCAGTTACTCTAGGACTCTGCAACCTCACGCTCCAACAAAACACAGATTGCTCCTCTTTTCACTTTCTCATGGTATTTTCTGCTTCCTCTGTTAGGATTTCCCTTATTTCTTTGTGATCATCTGGGGGTGTGATCACTTGCCTCCCATTTCCTTCACCTGCCTAAGAGCAGGGTTGGCGCATTATCAAATTTAACACTTGCAAATACTTGGCAGAGGGTGTGGCTCAGTGGTCTGTCCTTCATAAACATAATTGAGTGATCTGAGTGATCGGAACACATAAACTGAAAATAAAACTTTGGCCTGGAGTTGGGCATCTGGATTCTAATCACAGCTAGCATCTATGATACCTGGAAAAGTCTTTACTCTGGTTCTAAATGATTTCACTTGTAAAGTAGAAAATGTGGTTAATGGTTTTCAAATGCAGCTTCATAGAGTCAAAGAAGTTCTGTGAAGTTCTCTGGGATCCATTCTTGGGAGGAAATATGATTCCAGGCTTCCTCCCCAGTTTCAACCAGTAAAACTCATTTTTTATCTATTTATAGCTAGACATGAAATGAGCATTCACCGAAACAACAGATTCTGTACATTAAAAAATAAATGACTGAATCATTAAACAAGGATCCTAAACAAATGAGTTCTTGAGATTAACTAATACATGATGCTCCATCCATATTTGTGTGATTTTTTCATGTAGATACACACATGAGGAGACATTGAATCCCCCCCCATTAAAAGCAATACAGACTCTTGAATCCTATTCAAATTCAGAAATGAAGGGGTAGAGGTGTACCATTTCTTGAGCATGTCCTGTGTGTCAAGTAAATCCTAGAAATTTTGCCTAGTTCTTCTCTGATCTCAAAAATCTACAACATGAATAACATTTTCCCACTTTGCATATGCAAACTAATTAGAGTAGAAACATCTCCTCCTAAACAACCCTATGGGAATGGGACCTTGACAGAGAGCCTCACACCTGGAGCTCTTTCCCCTGTATGACACATCAATAAAAATGGTTTCTGGGAATTAAAATGTACACAAACATAGAAAACAATGAGGTGCTTTGGAGATCTTCTCATCTCCAAGCTGTAGCTGTTGTTTTGAGAGTGCGGGTGACTCAGGCTGCCTCATTGCAATTTCCCATCAGAAGCTCAGCTGGGACCATTGAATGGAATGACTGCAAAGCTTCCAGTGGGGTGCAGCCCCAGAAGGCTGAACCCTGAGTCGGTTCCATTGAACTGACTTTGCCTGTATCAGAACTGTATTTGCGGCGCAGACAACAAGGTACAGCAGAAAACAAAAGTCCAGATTGGTTGTGGAGAGAGGGAGATGGCACAGGCTGGAAGGCAGATCTGAGAAGCTCATTGCTGCTGTTGGAACTGCATGAGGACTATGCTGAGTTAAGTTTATTAAAGACAGTTTGCATCCAAATTAGTAGATTTAGGCAGGTAACAAAGCAGAATATTTTTGTCAATTGAAGGAATATCTATCAGTGTTTGGTCCAAAGCAGAGTAGCCTGAGCAGCGTCTACCAAGAAGACAATCTTGGGAGATGATTTAGTGCATGATTGGAGTTCATGTTGATGAGGCACCTGCCCTGGACATCACCTTGATTATTCATTTTTCTAGTTGAAAGTGATCTCAGTGAGAGCGATGAAGTCACAATAAGAATATGCTTTGCCTCAGAGGCTGAGGCAGGAGGATTGTGAGTTCAAGGCCCACCCTAGCAACTTAGTGAGACCCTAAGCAACTAAGTGAGATTCTGTCTCAAAATAAAAATAATCTAAAAAATGGGCAAGGTATGTGGCTTACTGGTTAAGTGCCCCTGGGTTCAATCTCTGGTACACCCCCCCAGAGACAGAGAGAGAGAGAGAGAGAGAGAGAGAGAGAGAGAGTATATTCTGCATACCTGAAAGAAATCATTATAAATTTGCTTAACAATAGGACATGAATGATTTATTTGTGATCTCCAAGAGTAGTGATTTTTGGTCAATTTTGCTAAGTTCTATGTCCCCTTGTGTAGAAGAGGGCATGGCCCTACATGATTGCTTGGGAAATATTATATGACTCAACTAACCAGTGAAAATACATATCAAAATCTAGTTATAAGAAAAATTGAAGACCAAATTATTGTTGACTTAAATATGTATCTCCATACCATTCCTTATAATCAAACAACCCACAGCAAACATTGACAATAGCGAAGGATAATTAACAGAAGCTTTTAATTAAAAAGTAAGATAGCAAGATAGTAATGACCAAGTCAAAACAGTCCTGATTGCTACCTCTGACACTAATGTGGGGACTTTAATTATCAGCAAGTTCACTTGCTTGGCAAGAGCTTCCCAACTTTGCCAAGTATGAGGCCAGATTTCTTGATCGAATACTAAAATTGGAATTCTTATAAAACCCTCTTTCATTATTTCTAAATGTGAAATGCCATATTTTTACTTGCTTAATAGATTATTTGTAATTTTCTTTGCATTCATAAGTAAAATGCGTGGTCATTGGTGCAGTGATAATACTGCACTTTTAAATACTCATAAAAGGGCTTAGGTTTGAATTGGATCACAGACCTCAGGAAGGATCCCTAGTTCACTGGGGGTTCAAGCCAAAATGGGAGGACGGCCACCACACTAGTGTACTAGTTTCAGGGGACACCTCAGGAGGAAGAAAGCAGTTTGAAAGCCACAGTAGAAGATTTGGGTCTCCGCCAAACTGCTCTATTTTTAAGTTGGTTTGTTTGTTCTACCAATGGTGTAATTTCTTCTTGGGGGCCTATTTATAAAGAGTGAGCCAAGTTTTGTAAAGTGATTTCTGGAAAGCGTTGTTGGCTGACACAAGTTAATTTCTCTAAAGAAAGAAGTAGGAAGGAGCATTGGGTAATGCTGTGGAGAACTTATCACTGAGTATTTCTCCAGGTAAGCAGTCGGCTTTAGGGTAGCCAGGAGCGTGGACCCACAGACAAGGAGGCACAGAAAAAGTAGATCCCTAAATACCTCCAGAGGGGCCCTGAGTGATCTTGCTTCCTCAGGTTGGAGATGGTGGGGACTGTTTCATACAGATTTCTCCAGAAAGGGAGGTCCAGAGATCCTGATGGATGTAGAAACTCTAATTTGCCAAAAAGAAAAGGAAATTAAGAAATCTTGATAATTGTAATATAATTTTACTCCAAAAAGTATTTGCTAATGGTTTGGTGAGATGGATCTCACAGAGATGGCCTGGAGTAGAACTGTAATGGGTCTGGATGGACGGATACGATGCTGCACCGAAACCAGACAAGGGCTCTACCTCTTCCTCATTTCAGGGTCACCTGTGAAAGCACCGACTTGTCCTTGGGGTCTAGCACCAGAAGCTCAGCCTGCCTTCCTCACATCCTCTCTCTTTCCCTTCGCATTTCATTTTTAAAAAAATTCTTTACTTTTTATTTTGAGATAATTATAGATTTACACAAAATTGTACAAATAAAATAGGAAAATCTCATACACTGTTTATTCAGCTTCCCCCAGGAATAATATTGTGGCAATATTGTGGCAACTATAGGTACTTAAAACAAGGAAATCTTTTTTGAAAAATTTTTTTCATACACATATATAGGGTAATAATGTCTGTCTCATTCTACCACCCTTCCCATCCCCACCACTCCACCCCTCCCCTCACTCTCCTCTGCATAATCCAAAGCTCCTTCATTCTTCCCTACCAACCCCCACTACGGATCAGCTTGTGCTTATCAGAGAAAACAGGTTTTTGGAATTGGTTTATTTCACTTAGCTTATTTTCTAGTTGTATCCATTTACCTGCAAATGAGGCATCACAATACCAGACCTTAAACTATACTACAGAGTAATAGTAACAAAAATGGCACGGTATTGGTACCAAAATAGACAGGTTGACCAATGGTACAGAATAGAGGACACAGACAAACCCACATAAATATGGTTATCTCACACTAGACAGGTGCCAAAAATATACATTGGAGAAAAGATAGCCTATTCAACAAATGGTGCTGGGAAAACTGGAAATCCATAAATAATGAAATGAAATTGAACTTCCATCCCTCAACCTGCACAAAAATCAACTCAAAGTGGATCAAAGTCTTAGGCACTAGAACAGAGTCCTCGTGCCTAATAGAAGAAAAAGTAGGCCCAAATCTTTATAATGTCAACTTAGAGCCTGACTTTCTTAATAAGACTCCTAAAGACCAAGACTTAAAATTAAGAATCAATAAATGGGATGGATTCAAACTAAAAAGCTTCTTCTCAGCAAAGGAAACAATCAATAACATGAAGAGAGAGCCTACAGAGTGGGAAAAGATCTTTACCACAAGCACCTCAGATAGACACTAATCTCCAGGATATATAAAGACCTAAAACAACTTAACACCAAAAACCCCCAAACAACCCAATCAATAAATGGGCTAAGGAACTGAACAGACATTTTACAGAAGAAACACAATTGATCAACAAATATATGAAAAAATGTTCATCATCTCTATCAATTAGACAAATGCACATCAAAACTACTCTATGATTTCATCTCACTCCAGTCAATGCAAGCAATAATAAGTGTTGGTGAGGATGTGGGGAAGAAGGTACATTCATACACTGCAGATTGGTACAACCACTTTGGAAAGCAGTATGGAGGTTCCTCAGAAAACTTGGAATGGAACCACCATTTGATCCAGCTATCCCACTCTTTGGTTTATACCCAAAAGACTTAAAAATCAGCACACTACAGTGACACAGCCACATCAATGTCTATAATGGCTCAATTCACAAATGCTAAACTATGGAACCAACCTAGATGCCCTTCAGCAGATGAATGGATAAAGAAAATGTGGTACACATACACAGTGGAATATTTTTCTCTAACCTCTCAAGGATGGTGTGCTATATACTCCATGCTGTGGGCGTTATGGAACTGGGTCTGGAAGGCTAAACTTTGTGGCTCCTTCCATGCAGTTCCATCCAACAGTGGATGTTACAGTTCAGACACATGGAAGGGTGCTCTCAGACTGGTCTGGGCAACCTGATCATCAAGAGTCTTCATTTCTAATGCGGTTTTAGATCAATGCTGTATAACAGAATTTTCTGCAATAATGAAAATGTTATATTTCAGGCTTTCCAACACAGTAGCCTCTAACTAATTTGGCAATTCAGGACTTGAAATGTGGCCAGTGTAATTGAGGAATTGAATTTCTAATTTCACTTAATTAATTCAAATTTGATTTTAATGACCACATATATTGGTTCAAGTTTTGGCAATATAGTAAGCTAGATTCTTGTTATCAGTTTTGTCTGTGGACTATCTCATAAGTATTACCTAGAATTTATTAGAAATGCTTCAGGCCCTATTCAAAATCAGAACTGCCACTTAATCAAGATTCCCCAGATGATTTCTATGCACATTAAAGTTTGAAGGCCACTGATTTTCAGTTGTTTAGGTTTAACGAACATTGGAATCATGCAGAGGCCTGGTTGAAACACAGATTACTGGAGTTTGTTGCTGGTGGGGAATTATGGGGTAAATTTGCATTTCCAGCAAGTTCCTACCTGGTGCTGATGGTGCCGGACTTGTGACCATGTGTTATGAGTTACTGCTGTAGAAGATCTAACATCCAGAGTAGCTATGGGTTCTGCCTGACCACTTTTTTCTTTTAGAATTGATGAAAGCATCCATAGGCTATTGGACGACCATTACATGAAATTGTAGAGACTATGGTTGAAAAAACATAGGGAGAAGTGACTTGAAATCCCATCCTCCCATTATAGACAAACTAGACAAATTTCTCTGACCTTCAAAATCTTCTTTTAAAAATGGAATCAGCAAAGCCTACTAGTGGGAGATCACAAGGGTCTTAGAAACTGTAAACACAAGCTAAATATATGCCACATCACCAGGCACATTATGGATTCTGAGTGAACTGTGACCATTTCCCTGTAAAACTACAACCAAAGCAATCTGCTCAGGATCTCAGCTGTACCTTGCTGTATCTCATCTCTTTATTTCACTGTTGTCTTCTTTTCAGTTTTCTCTGCATCCATGTCATAGAATTTTGAGTTTACAATTAGTTTCTGTGTTCTGTCTTCTTTTCCATTTTCTCTTTCATTCCTTCTTTCCTTCATTCCTTTCTTTCTTCCTTTCCTTCAGTGTCTTTCTCTTCTGTCACACCTTTATTATCACTGGAATATCTATATTCTTTGTGATTATTGCTAGTGGATGCTAAACTAGTTTAGATATTTATTTAGTAACTAGGAAGAATCACACAATAGATAATCAGAAAACAGCCACATATCCTAATCTCCTTAAATTGCTGGTGACTACACAGTAGGTGATTGGTGCAGGCTTGACATTTGTAGATCATTGAAAGGCTAAGTAAGAACCAGCATAGGGCAGCCCATTTCCTGTCTATGTTTCTTAGAATTGTTTCTGTTTGTTCTCCGATGTCAAGGTTTATGGATCTGTCTATTGTCACGTGGGTTCTATTTCAAAGGATCTTCAGGTTTGAAGTTGTACTTATTCTCTTCAATGCCTGAGATTGTTTAATTGTTGACCATGGTGTTCATATCAGGAGAGCCCAAAGTGGACATTTTTCAAAAAACAACATTAGTCCTATGAGGGCCTTCATCTAAAAGAATATTCAGTCTGAAAATCTCCTTGGGCATCTTCTCCAACTCCTCATTTGTTTATCTTGAGAAATCCAATCCTAAGTACACACGATAGCTTATACAAGGTCATGTACACTTAGGCTTCCATTACGTTCTGTTTATTAATCTGTGCTCTTGTTTGAAAAATAAAAGAAATGCAGTTGTAAAAATCTTAAACCAAGCATCTGTCTGTGGGCTTGTGGAGTTTGAGGAAGGATTAAGCCACAGGTCCATGTAGGGCATAAGTGGAGTGGGGTCCTCAGAATAGGGATGAACCTATTGCTGACATCCTGTCCTTTCAGTCCTGCTTCTCTGAGTGCACCTGGTTTTCTCTAGGTCACCCACTGCTTTGACGTATTAACCTTATTATTCTAGCCCCGGAAGAAGATTCTTGGTGTTCTAAGCCAAATATTGGAAGAATATCTTAGATCGAGTGCATCCCATTGGATCAGTCAACCATGGCTAGCCTGGGGTTTTGTAACAGGATAGAGGACAATGCCAATGGATACAACAGAAAGAGGGACAGTTCCCAGGAGGAGGGCATTGCTGCTTCTGGAGAAGGGATCATGGTGGTCTCCATGGTCAGTGTGATCAGCTTTGGCTGATGTGGTTTCATTGATGGCAGATGGCAGTGGTTTGAGCTGACAGTCTTTTAGCTACCCTGTAAACGGGTGTGGTGGTGAAGCCCCTTGAGTAATAGGTCTAGGAGGGTAATAGAATTCAGGGTTTTTTTTTCATTTTAGCAGTTCCTCAAAGATTTTTGTCCTTGAACTTTAAGCAACACTAGGCAAGCTTTGTGAAATGGAGACACACATGCAAAACACACATCTGCATCTACGTCTGTATCTATGTCTACTCTATCTAATTCTGTGTTTATCTACATCATCTCTATCTAAATATTTATCTATTTGTGAAGTTATATGAATGAAACCTATTTAGGAGTGACTGCTTCTATATTATGTCTAGTTACTTCTATTTAAGTATTTACAAAATATACCTGGATATAATCTTTTAATTGAAAAATCTAGAAAGAGTATAAGAGTTATTTAAAAATTCAGTGGGCAAACATAGCAGAGATTAAATATAGTTTGCTAAATTATCTAAATATGTATAGGTACACACAGTCATAAAGCTACAAGCAGATAATTACTTATGCCTATAATGTTTAATTGTTGATGTCATCTCCGCAGAGTACTCAAAAACCTGGTACTAACTAGTTAGCAGCTCTTATGGTTTTGTTATTGTTTTCGTTCAGTTGCTTGTTTGATTTTCTCTGTTATATTTTTATTTTTTCAGATATTCCTTGGTTCACCTCTCTTGGTTGACCTCTCTTTTCTATGGGTCCAACAATGGATGCAGACAATGCAGTCCCCCTTTAAGCTCACGAGGATGAAGGTTCTCCTCCTTCAAGACCTCTAATGGCTGCATGTGGTGACTGAAGGTGGGAGGAACCCTCACCTGGAAGAAGGGACCGTTGGTGTGCACATTGGAGTGCCCTGAAGTGTCAAGCGTGTCTGAGAGTAAACTTCAGGCTGAGCCACAGGTGAGATTCAGTCAGGTCCAGAGGGTGACAGGCAGCAGGAACAAAGGTCCTGAGTAAGGACAACGTGCCCACCAGGTAGTTGGCAGGCATACAAATCATGCCAGGAATCTTTAATAGGTAAGTATTTTAGCATCCTCTGTAATCAGATGGTCATTTGAGGTAAGGAAATGTGTTGAGGGCTTGGAATGAATTCTTAAATCAGCAGAAATTAAGGCACAGTCAAGGAATAGAGGACACTCCTGGGACTCTGATCTAAGGCCGCTTCCTGAAGGGAGATGGCAAGAGGACAGCATATCGCCAAGAGGGGAGAGGTCCGGATGGGATGTTCTTCCAGGTTAGCAACAAAGCCTGGTGCTGCATTTCTCCTCTGCTTCTCATTCTCTTTGCTCAGCTGGAATAATTAAAAATGGACTTCTCTTGTCAACTTGAGGTTTTATAACCGGATCCATTTCCCTTAGATTATGTTGGCAAGGGACACTCTGAACACCATTTTTATTATTTTAAAACAATTAATAATAATAGTTTAATAAGCATCTACTGCTTACTAAACATTTAACACTACATAAACACTGAAGAACATGATCACAAACCTTTACAAATATATTTTACAGATAAAGAACTATAATGGATTTCTCCAATTCATATAATTTTTTATTTGGGAGGCTCTGTGATTTGAATTCAGATATCTGAGACTCCAACGCTCTTAGACTTTAGAACTTTTCACTCTCCTGTTTTTATCTATTTTACTATTAATCTCATTCTCTTGGTTTTTGGTTCCAACTATGCCTACAACCTCACCTCCACCCTGGGCCTCTCCTGAACCACTTACTTCTATATCTCATTACCAACCTGACATATTCAGCTGGCTGAATAGAGGACTTCAAAAATAATCCTAACATCTCTACAGCTGATCATTTAATCTTGCGCACTTGAAATCTGCTCACAGTCTTCTCCATTTTACTTGCTCAGGATGAGAACCTTGAAGCCATCTTTTGCTTCTCTTTCTTTGATACCACTGGTGCCGTCCATCAGTGAGGTCTGCCCTTAAACATACCCGGATCCCCACCTCTTGTTCTTACTAGCATTATCCAAACTATGGTATCTCTTTACCCAAAGAACCACAGGGGTCTCCCCTCTGCTCCCTTCTGCCCTTTCACTGTGCTCTCACCCCACTCACAGGAGTCTTTCCTAAATGCATGTTTAAGCATGCCATTCCTCTTCTCAGAACCATGCGCCTGAAGCCAAGCTCCTTTCAGCCATGTCCAAGGCTGCCTGTGGTTTGAGGCCTGAGGCTGCTGTTCTTGCCTCACCTCGTCTTGTTCCCCTGTGTTCACTCTGCCTTGCTGCCCCCCTAGCTTCCTGGCTGTTCTTTGAACACAATGAGCAAGCTTCTGTGTGGACACCCTTGCATGGGGGATCCTCTGCCTTGAATGCTGTTCCTATAGAAGTACAAAGGTTCCCTTCCTTAACCCCTTTGAGGTTTTGCATAAGTCTCCTAGTCAATGAGAATGTGTTCTGGCTTCTAGAAGAGGTGCTGAAGGGAAGTATCCCCTTCCCTTTCCTCACTTGGGGACTCATCCTGAAGCTCAGTGCAGTCCATAAGTGAATGAGACAGAGCCCAGCAGGTATTTTACTAGTATTCATTTAAGCAATGTAACAAGGCGAGAAACACCCAGCACCCAGTGCCAGACACAAAGCAGGGCGCGATTTGCAAGAGGGCATAAGGTTGATTTGGTGGTTGATGTCCTTGCAGTTGATGAAACTCCATTCAATAAGTCAGGAACTGAACACAGCACGCAGTCATCTCAGTGGGGAATGTGGTGTCACCAGTCTCTCTCTCTACTCACTCCTGTTGACCCACACTTTGCGCTGGGCTGTGGGTTATTCATAGTGGGGGAGGCAGGAGAATGATCTGCATATTGAAAGAGCTCAGAGTTCAGAGAATGATTCAGGTAAACAAACAAATGAGAAGGTGCAAATTAGAGTGAGGCCCAAAGAAAAGTGTGATTGATTCAGACTGGAAGTGTTGAGAGGGAGGGAACGTGAGGTTAGGAAGGATGTGGCAGAGGAGGTGCATGATTGGAATCTCAAAGACATCCGTGGGTTTGCTACATTAGCATGGAGAAGACAGCACACAGGCAAAGGAGAGTCATAAACACAAATGTGGGGATTTGAGAGTGGCTACCGTAAGGTAGAAAATGTAAGTGAACTTCCATCTGTCATCACTCTGTCCCCACCCTAGAGTATAATTGGAATAAGAGTGCCTGTCCCTTTAGGAACTCATCAGTTTCACAAATTTCTAATGATTAAAGACCATCTTAATTCAGATACAGGAGTCTTAAGGGGAATTCAGACACAGAGTCTTCATGGGGACGCGTTCCTGTTCCTCACGGTGCCATTACATGACACTGTGTCACTGAGGCAGCTGTCCTCTTCGTGGGCAGTTCTGGAATCTCAATGAAAGCAAGATTCAGCCCTTTGTTTGAGTTGCAGCACACACACAAGGTGCTAAGGAGCATGGACACAGCACAACCTCGCTGAGATCCAACGTTGATCTAAAAGTTTAGGGAAACGCCCCGGCAGGACTAAGGGCAAAGTCAGATTCAGAGCACTCCAGAGCTGTCATGGGGTGCGATGCCTTTGTCAATACAGCAGAAGTTAAGAAACACAACTATTAAAATATCATCACTTCAAGAATCAGTTAAGGGATCCCCAAAATATTAAAAGATATAAATTGTGAAATTAAAATACCATTCTGCGTGTGAGTTTGAATTGTAGACTTATTTTTTTGTGATGAGACTTAAGTGGTTATCAGCTTAAAATAACCTGCTAAAACTACACAGTGCTCTGTGTGAGCATCATGGTATCCAAAAAGCGAAAAATGCAGAGTAGATACACCAAAGATAAAAACCTAGGAATCCAAGCATATGCTAGGGAACAACATTTAGTCACAAGGAAGAGATCAAGCAGAATGGAAGGAATAAAGAATCTGCAAAGCAACCAGACAACATAGTAAGCCTGTGC
The DNA here is from genome assembly GCA_020662805.1 of Glaucomys volans. Classification (NCBI taxonomy): domain Eukaryota; kingdom Metazoa; phylum Chordata; class Mammalia; order Rodentia; family Sciuridae; genus Glaucomys; species Glaucomys volans. The sequence goes on from JAJEJO010003229.1 coordinate 15,571, forward strand.
TTACCAACAATTAGCTTAAGCAAGAGTGGGTCAAATTGCCCAAGGGGAAGACCTAGCGAGCTGAACAGAGCAATCACAGGACCCCAGCTCTACTCTGCTTCAGGAGACTTACTTTGTGTTGAGAACACACTGGAAATCCTATAATTTGCAGCAACCTGAGTGAATATGGAAGGCATGCTAAATGAAATCAGCCTGGCCCAGAAGACAAATGGCACCTGATCTCACTACTGTGTGGAGTTTAAAATGTTGAAGCAGAGAGTAAAATGGGGTTACCACAGGCTGGTGGGATTGGGGGATTTGGGTCAAAGGACACAAAATTTCATTTAAGCAGGAGGAAAAAGTTCGAGTTTTGATTGTATCTCATGGTGACTAGATTCATTAACAATTTATTGTATATTGGCAACTTTCTGGGAGAATAGGTGTTCAGTGTTCTGGCTATAACAAGAGTTAAGTACATGAGGCAATACTAAGGTTAGCCAGCTGAATGCAGCCAATCCACCGTGTATGCGCATGCCGAGACATCGTGTTTATACCTTAACAATATAGAATGTTTACTTGCCAATTTTAAGAAAAGAAAACTGAGTTTTATGGTCTATTTTCTGGTGGTCTTTCCAAGGGAAATTGGAAGTGAAGTAATTCATGGTTCTGCATTCTCCATTTGCTAATCTAGATGAATACTATTTTAAAAATATTTTACATGCAGTATTTTCCTAGTTGGTCAGAGGGATACCAAGTCTACTATGTACACAAAAGAAAATGATCCAGTGGTCATGCTGAGCAAGGCCGTATTGATGGGGATTTGCACGTACTACCTAGACTTGATTTAAGGTGCTGTGGTCCAGTTCTGTACTTCCCTAAGCTGAAATGGACTGTTTTGCTTTCTCTTCCCCTGGACTTTGTTTTTCTAAATAAAATCTAGGTTTTTTTTTTTTTTTCTTGAATTGTTTGTACTCAGATTACTAAATACTTGCCATACTACTTAAGACTGAGCAGATATGGTCATCAAAATTATGGCAGTATTCACTCCTATTTGCCTCTGATTTGGATGTCAATACCAGCTGGTTATCACCTTACTATGGTGAAGCAGAAATAAAGTGTACCGCTGAAGTCAGAAAGCAGGTTGTTAGTTTGTCAGTATACCTATCAATAGTCTTCCCTTAACATAGTAAAAGCCAATTAAAAATACAAATTGTGATCAGAGCCATAAAAATTTCAAAAGCTTCAAAATGAAAGATCATACATTACTTATAAATCTGTAAGAGATCAAAGAACAAAAAATGGGAGAAACACACTTTGTTCCTGGAAGAGAATATTAAAAATATTAAATGAGTCTTTGTCTTCTTCAAATTACTCTATAAGTGCTATTATTCCAATTCAAACAGAATGGATTTCCAATAAAGTTTGATAAACTGATTTTAAGGATTAATATATCATAAATGCAAATGGAATTTGGGAAAAACAAGAAAGGATTTCCCTTACTAGAAATTTAAATTTACTACCAAAAGTTAGGTTACTTAAAATAGGTGAAACAGAAAGAGTGATACAGTATGTGAATGAGAAAAAAATATATATATATATACACACACACATATATATAATATATAACATATCTATGAATATTTCACCCTCTTTATTGATTCATTAAAATTAAAATCATTTCATTTCACCATGCTGGGCGCTACGGCACATGGCTGTGATCCCAGTGATTCCTGCTGAGGCAGGAGGACCACAAGTTCAAGGCCAGCCTCAGAAACCTAATGAGACACCGAGCAACCTGGTCAGAACTTGTCTCCAAAATAAATAAATAAATGAAACACAAACCCCAAAAACACAGCAAAAGAAAATACTGGGGACATAATGCAGAGGCTAAGCATCCCATGTCAAAACACAAAACAAAACAAACTTTTACCCTTTCCCAGAATTTTGTTGATATCATCTGACATCTGAGATCCAAATAATTAACATTAGCATTATATATGAATACTTTTAAGTCGCATTTCTAACAATAGTTTATGATTGACTCTGCTCCATATATTTCAGTATTAACCGTTAGACTTTTCTGTTTCTTCTGTTATGACCGTAAATCTTACATTCTTCTATTTTTTTCACCACAGAGTTGACCAATTTTATTTCCACATAATATTTTGTGAGCTGATTCATAGAGGCATAATGACCCCCCACTTCAATATCTATAGACTTTTGTTCTGTGGCTGCTCACAGTCTAGAATTGTTAATGCGCAAACTCTTTTCTTCTTAAAATTTTCTTAGATGTTTTTTATTCCTTATTATTAAATAAGTTTAGTTTTGGAAACAAATTTAATTTCCAAAAGTCTTTTGGATTTTGTCTTTATTTCAATTTTAAGCCACAAGAATACTTTTTCCCAATCAACATTCATTAATTTGTTGAACACTTTTTAATTCATAAAGTGGAATATTACTCAGCAATAAAAAATGAAATTTTTGGCAGTCAAAAAATAGATAATCCCATGAGCTTAATTTTCAAGTAAAAAAAAGTCAAGTAGGATTTCTATTTAAAGAAAACTCAAAGAAGGCAAAACTAGTCGATGCTGGTGAAGTTGAATTAATGGCACCCATTAGGGTGATACAAATACTGTATATCTTTTTATCTGTATGGCATTTTTGTACATGTACACATTGTAGCAACACATCAGGCTATATACCTGAGGTTTGGGAATTTACCTGATAAATTACACCTGCTTTTCTAGATGCATTCTTTTGCTGAGTAAATTAAGAGTTAATTTTAGACAGGACCAAAATTTTAATTTCTCTCTCTCCCTCTCTCTCTCTTATTCTTTTCCTTTTCCTTTTTGGTAGCTTTTGTTGGTCCCCTTACTATTACAAAAGAAGCACAATACTTGGAAGGCCTTTTGGATTTTGGAAATAAGACATAAGAAAGACATGATTTCACCACCAGTTCACTGTGAGCCCTAAGAGACTGCCAGCCTTTGAGAGCAGGAGCTCTGAGCAGGCAGTGACTCATAAGCAGGTTCAATCTTCAGGGAAGCAGCCCATCCACCTTGGCTCTTAGGAACCCGCATTACTATCATTACTCCAAGTGCCAGTCATAGACTAGGATGCTGTTGATAGCATGTGGTGAAACCGGAGGTTGAAACCTTGTAAAATAATGAGCTTTTTGTGGGGAGGTACTGGAGATTGAACCTCGGAGCCCTCCATCCCTGAGCCATATCTCATTTTCTATTTTATTTAGAGACAGTGTCTCACTGAGTTGCTAGTGTCTCCCTATTGCTGAGGCTGGCTTTGAACTTGTGATCCTCCTGCCTCAGCCTCCCAAGTTGCTGGAATTACAGGCGTGCGCCACTGTGCCGGGCATAAATGAGCTTTGAAATAAATTGATAGTCTTTTGAACAAGCCACCATTCTTCTTTTCAAAGCAGCTCTTTGCTTCTTTTTGGGCCTAGTTAGAGCCTTAGTAAGTTGAGATATTATAGTTCCCATCCTAATCTGGCCTGTTTTTGTGAGTTAAGAGTAGTTTTATATTTTTAAATAATTAAAAATAAAAAATACCTTCAAAATACATTTTAAAATTACATGGAATTTAAAATTTGATGTTGAGCAAAAAAGCTTTATTAGAACACAGCTATGTTCATTTGCTGTGTTTATAGCATCTTTCAAAAGACCACAGTGAAATAGAGTGTAGGCTGCAGAAACCACGTGGTCTACCAAACCTAAAATATTGATCACAGGGCACCTTACCCAAGGTTGCCACCTCTTGTTTAGATCTTGGATGATGAGTCATGAGGGAACTATGCTAGCCAGGTTTCTTAGGTGTTGGGTGTTGTCCGATTCACCTTAGTTTAAAATCGGAAGGCCCTTGCAGCACTCTATCATCAGTGGGAAGTATGTCTATGGAATTGAGATCACGCAGATTCTGATGTTGCTGGTAAATTGTGTGAGTTCTTTTACCTTCTTAATTCCTATTTATCTGCAGTGTGTCTCCTTTAACTCACATCTCCAGCCATCTGGCAAACTAACTGTAAATAGCTAATTCAAAGGAAAATTAATCTAGTCTGGTTATTCATGACTCTGTGAAAAAGGTTTGCATAATCTGAGGTGGACTGCAAGAATATTCCAGTCTGACTCAGGGAAGATTTTAAAGATCAGTTGGGAGTTAATCTTCCTATTGATTGGAATATTGGAAGTATTTCTCAATCTTCACTTTCTTGAAGAAGACACGGTTTGAAGTAATGGTCTCCAGCAGGTCATCAGCAGTGGCCAGAGACTTATGGATAAATCTCCCAGAGAGGGTTTAAAATACAGATCACTATATTCTGTGTTAATGCTAAGCAAAACCAAAATAAAATCAATCAACCAACAAAAATAAAGATTTCGCTCTAGTGGTGAAATGTCCTATCCAAATGCAGTGGAGGTAGGTCAGACCTACTTTCTATCCAAGCATATGATTTTCCAATGGAATCACATAAGTGGTAAGGATAGAGCCTGTTACATCTCTACAGCTCGTCCTCATGAAATATGACCTGTCTTCTCCCACTGGGTGCCTGACATTTCATTAGCAGCAACCAATGCTGAGCCCCAGGGAATCCACCATGTCCTTCCCGGACCAGATGGAAACCTTGTAGTAGACTGATTATATTTGACCCTAATCATGGAAGAGGTAGTTCTCTCTGGAATAGACTTGTCATATGATTTGCATTTCCTGTGTGTCATGATTCCTTCAGACCTTCACGGACTCAGTGGATACATCTTACACCATCATGGTCTCCCATACATGGCAAATGCTCTGGTCTGAATATGTCTGCCACAATTCATACATTGAAGCTTAATCACCAATGTCATGGTATTCAGGGATGGGGTCTTTAGGAGGTGATTAGAACATGAGGGTGGAGCCCTGATGAATGGGGTTAGTGACCTTTTAGAGGAGGCTTCAGGGAGCTGCCTGGTCCTTCTAGCTCTTCTACCCTATGAGGACAGGGTCCATCCCCTTTGCCCTTCTACCCTATGACCAAAGCAAGCAGACCCCATCTTGGAAGCAGAGAACAGCCCTCACCAGGCACTGAATCTTCCTGTGCCTTGATCTTAGACTTCATGGCCTCTAGTACAGGGGATCATAAATTTCTATTGTTTACAAATTACCAAGCCTGTTATCCCAAAGGAGCTGGCATGTCTGTCCCATCATGGGATGAGGTACTGAAGACCACGTACGGTGTTAGCTGGAAAAACATTTTCTGTCTTCCTAGATACGGTATGTATTCTGAAACAGAGAGATACGGTTCGAATTCTCCCATAGCTACAAATTATGCGCTGGATGAATAAGAGGTAGAATTGGGAATGGATCATCATCCCATCTAATGACCACCAGTATACTCTTTTACTTTCCATTCTTGCTACGCTTGCTTTACTGGTTTACACATTCCAGCACCAAAGAAGAGAAAGTAACAGTTCCATTTTACTAGACTCTGATTTCCATCTGATCATTCTGGCTCTTTTCAGCCCCAAGAAAACAAGTTAAAATAGGGATTATGGTATTGGCTAGGGTGATTGACTCTAGCTCTGCAGGGAAAATAGTGCTGTTGTTATGTAACGGGAGAAATAAAGAGAATGAAGGGCCTACGGAGAATCCCTTAGAGCACCGAGCACCTCCTGGTAGCACTGGTGTTAACAGTTAACTGCCATCGACCTCAGTCCTATGATGTTAGGATCTGACGTATTCAGATCTTCAAGGTTGCAGAAACTTAATTGAAGGCTGTCTGTCATGAACCAAAGAACTTAAAAAACATGAGGGGTAAGAAAATAAAGGGAAAAGTCATAAACAGCAACTGCAATATACAAATCAATCATACAATTGAGACAGTAGACACTTCCCAGATTTCCTTCTTTTATGTATTAATTAAATAAATAAAAGGTGTAACAAATGTCCTCCATTTCCTTCAATCCCCCCCCCAAGTATTTAATAGGGCACATTAGGGTGGCAGATATAAGAACATTATGGTAAAATCCCAAAGAACTACTTAAAGGAGAAATAACTGTTATCAGGATATGCTAAAATTATACCTGGGTGGAATACGCATTCAAATGTTCAATGTCTCTCTCATTAGGGAGTGGTCAGAGATTAATTTTTTTAAATTGTAGATTAGGAAGATTTGTGTTTGGATGATGTTCACTGAAGGACCAAACAGAATGGACATTTGTCTGTTCAATTGCTGGGCGTAAAACACCCTTTCTCTGGCTAAAGATCTAAAAGGATGAGAGTCAGCGGTGGAAAGAGGAAGACACCGACTCTCTCTGCTTCCTGACGGTGACAGCCCGGGTCCATGGCTAAACTACTGTCAATCACTGCTCCCACTCAGGAAATTGGATCTGGAGAGAGTGACACCCAAGTGTAAAGCCTGTCAGAGGTTATCTGCAGCAGCCATGGCAGAGTCAAGAACTCAGTGATGAGAGGGTGAGTGTCCAGAGGCAGCAGCAGCGTCATGGGGCTGATCTCAGTTCTGTGCACACCCCCTGACTTCCTACCTGGGCCTGACACACCACTCTTGTCAATGTTGTCAGCTACCTGGTTCCTTTCCAATTAATTTATTTTTTGCTCTCATTAACCAATATCACGTTCTGTCATTTAACTTCAAGATTGTTACTTTGTTCAGTGGATCAAATTGATAGGAGTCTGAGAGAGACAAATATAAAGAAAACCAGGGTCACTGTCAGTAGCTTTCAAGATGCCTGGGGCTAAAGTTCAAAGGAACTAAGAAGGAAGGACAGCTTGTAAACCAGGTCTGAGCCACCAGTTTCTAAAGCAGTGACTCATGGACCAGGACAGCAGTGAGCAAGGTTAGGAAGCAGAATTTTCCCAATGATTACATTACAGAAAGCTTTGCATTGATTATTTTTAATCAATTTTTAACTAGTGGTTTTCAAATTATAGGGAACAGTCTCCTGGGTTCCCAAAGTTTGAGAAACGGAGCCCTTTTCTCAGGGTCCTGTAAGGTCAAAACTATTTTTTTAGCGGCACTGAGAAATTATTTGCCTTTTTCAATGTGACATTTACTGGTGAAGCAAAGCCATCTAGTTAAAAGCAAGAACCAAGGCTGTGGCACCACGCTATCCTAGGAACTACTGTAGTTGTTGTTGCCACCATGAGCTCCTGGGCAAAAAAGGTGACTTTGTTTAGTACTATCTTTGATGAAGTGGCAAAAAAAAAAGCGTGCCATTGCTTTTATTAAATATTGCAACTCTTGGGTACACAGCTGTTAATATTCTGTCTAACATAAAGCATCGGTTCCTGAACTTTTCTCATCGTGGTATATGATTGTTTACACCAGACAAAAAACAACCAGACATTCCAGGCCTGTTTATTAGGTAATTAGTTTCAAACAACTCAGTTGTAGTTTGAAAAAAAAAATTGTACATAAAAGTGAATTATGAATGGAATATGCCTGTCAGGTTGCTACTCTGATTATCAGACCTTGGAGTCAGACTGGGCACCAGGCTTGCTTCCTGTCTCAGTGGGACTTCCGTGTGGCTGTTGGTTTTTTGTGGTAGCCACTGTAGAAAACTCAACTCCACAAATGTGTGACCTTGTGGAAAGGATGAGGTGTGAGCTGCTGCTGAAACTGAACGCCCTCCAGATGGCTAGTTTGCCTGAAGTCCCATCCATGTGGCTACACCTCCCTTGAAATTGGAAAACGCCCCGTGGAGCTCCTGTGACCCCTTGCTGATGCTTTGGGGGCACTTTGGCACTCAATTTGTAAACTGCAGTCATGAAATATTTCTGCTGGGAGCCGACATGCAATGGCTATCTGTAGGACGTGTAATTGCTTGAACTCCATTCGCACCAGCACTTTTTTCCATGGAATTTCACTTTTATTTGAAAGAACAACTGACAATCAATGCTAGCCCAGGTTTGGGGACTTGGCAGATATTTTCTCCAGAATGAACATAGCAAGCCTATTAGGTCAAGGACAACAAAGGGCAGCATTATTTGCAATGATAAAATTAATGTTTTTAAATAAAGGTTGTATTTTGTAACACTTGTATCTGTTACCATGAGTTTGACAGCATTTCAGTATTTAGTGAATTTGTTAATGAGATCCACAGCAGTATTAACAAATGTGATTTTTACATGTTGTACAATGAAATGTATCAACAGATTGAAGATCTGCATAATTCAATGAATCAATATTTACCAAATGACCGATGCTATGGAAAAATCCACATTGAAAGTAAAAGAGTTAAAAGGTACACAAGGTAAAATAGACAAAGCTTAGTGTTCCAGGTCACAGAAAGTTCACTGATGTGGTTTGGGATTCCAAATTACAACTAACCTTGGAGACACTGACTTCCAGTTTTGGTATAGTATCAAAACAGAAGGTCTATGATCATCCGAAAAAACCTGTTGGAATATTCTAGAGATTTCTGAATCTTTGGTTAGGCCAAGTTTTCTTCGTGTATTTTAGCCAAAGAAACATACTGCAATATATTGAAGTAGAAATGAGATTTCAGTGAACTTGCTATTAAGGAAGGCATTATAAGTGCTTTAAAAGTGTAAAATAATATCCCTTTCCTCACTAATTCCTTGAAAAATAATTTCATAAATCTGTTTATTCATTTAATTCGAAATGAATAACTATGTTTAAAAATTTCAAAAATTTTGACATGTAATTAAATATTAATAAATTCACAATTAAAAAAAACCCAACAACCTCTTTTGTGTTGTCAATAGTAGGATGTTAAAGGGCTCCTGAAGTGAAGTGTTTGTGATCCAGGGCTTTAGCCACATACGGTAGGCAGAGGTGGCCTCGCACAGCTCAGACCCTGCTCATCAAAGTTAAAGGGACGTGCTCAGGGTCGCAGAGTTTGCCAGAAGGAGTTTCAGAATATGAATTTATTTTTCAGAATGCTGTTTCCTTCCATTTTTATGTTTTTTATGCAGTTTAGGAAATAGTTTAATCATAGAAAAATGGGACAAGGGCCCGTTTAGAGAAACAGAACAAGGTCGGCAGGGTGGCAACAACAAGAGCTATTTACTGCTGAGTCGCTGACCTTGACGTTATTTATCTAAACAGTCTGAGGAGGAAGCCCGGAAGCCCGGGTTGTGTGATTTTAATGCTATGAAAGAATAGCACTATCAAGCCTCTCAAGGTAGGTAGCATCCTTCCCCAGCACGGATGTGATCAGGAACGCTGAATGAAGGAAGAGGCTGCCTTGGAGAACTCAGGGTGCCAGGGAGAGGTGACTGAAGGTACCCCTCTGGCAGGGCAGCATCTAACCTCCCCTAGGGCAAGGTCATAGCCTTGAGCCCTGGCAGTGGCTGAGTTATTCCTGCAAGGTCTGGGGCACGTTCTTATTTATTGTTTATTTGCTGTTTGCAGATAATTGCCAGTCCTCCTTCCAGTTCTGGAAGTCATCTCTCTCATGACAGTTACCACTTGATATTTGCACACAGTTCTCAATTCATTGATTTTATTGCCTCTTCCTTTATGAAAGAAGTGTGGCAGAATAACCTTCAGACATTTCACCCCATCTATAGTGGGGTGTAAACCAGCATTATGTTGTGAAAATTATCTTTTTTGTTTTTTGCAGCATTCCCTGATTTTTATTAAATTCAACCTCATTTGACTTTCCCCTCATCTTATGGGTTTTAGTAACCTGTAAGCTTGTATATATTTAAGGAATACAACCTGATGTTTTGTTATATATAGTGAAATTATCACCACAGTGGGGTATTTAATGTATCCATTACTCCATATAATTGCCATTTTCTTTTCTTTTTTCTTTTCTTATATGTGTAATGAGATCACTTAAGATCTTTCAGGAATGCCAAGGATATAAGATAGTACCCATAGCCGTGCTCACCACGTAGCTATACACCAGCCCTCCCTAGCTTACTCACTGATTGAAATTTGTGCCCTTTGGCCAACTTGTCCCTGTTTCCCCTCCTCCAGCCACTAACATCACCTTCCTGCTATTTTAGAGTCCACCTATAAATGAGATCAAGCTATATTTGCCTTTCTGCCCCTGACTTGTCCACTTAGCCTACCGTCCTTCAATCATGTTGTTGTAAATAGCAGGACTTCCCTTTGCTTTTGGAGCTGAATAATATTTGTGCATATATTATGCATTTAGGCAGTTTCCTTATCTAGCTACTATAAATAATGCTGTTGTCACTGGAGTGGAAAGGTACTAGTTTCGTTTTCACTGGATAATACACCTAAAAGTGGGATTGATGGATCACATGGTAGTTCTATTGGCGGGGGGACTTCCATACCGTTTTCCATAATTGTGCCAATTTTCATTCCTACCAAATAGTTACAGGAGTCCCTTTTCTCCACATCCACACCACCACTTGTTATATTGAGTCTTTTTGTAATAATCCATCTCAACAGGTTCACACCTGTTGTGACGTCTCATTTTGATTTGCATGTTCCTTATGTTGAGCACCTTTTCATAAACCTGTTGGCCATTTGTCTTCTTTTGAGAAATGTCTATTCAGGCATTCTGCCTAATTTTGGTGAGGTTATTTTTTTATTTGTTTGTTTATTGCTATTGTGCTGTGTGAGCCCTGAATGTGTTTGGGATATTAACCTCTTACTAGATATGTGGTTTGCAAATATTTCCTTCCATGCCACAGGTTGTCTCTGGGCTGTTGATGGCCTCCTTTGCTGTGCAGAATTTTTGATGATGCAATTTTGCTTATTTCTGCTTCTTTTGCCTGTGACTTTGGATTCATAGCCAAGAAATCCTTGCCAAGAACACAGTCAAGAAGATTCTTCTCTATGCTTTCTGCAAATAATTTTACGGTTTCAGACCTTAGGTTTAAGTCATCAACTCATCTTGATTTGATTTTTTAGTGGATGGTGTGAGATAATCATCTTTTTTTCTTTCCTGCATGTGGACGTCCAGTTTTTCCCCAAACCAGTTTTCGAAGAAATTATTCTTTCCCCATCATGTGCTGGAAGACTCATTGACAAGTTGTGTGGGTTTACTTCTAGGCTCTCTATTTTGCTCCCTTAGTCTTTAAGTCTGTTTTTTAGGTGATGGGGCATTCAGTACAATGTCAATGATAAGGGTTACTGCTTCTTGGGGTTTCCTCATCAGCAGCCATCAATAAAGAAAAGACCTTTTGTGAACATTACTTTTCCACTTAGTTATGTTTATTTTTTTGAGGAGCGGTGATAGGTGTGCACACAGAAGCTGGATGTGGCAAGTGGCTGAGCCAGAGATCCCTGCAGTCCTCAAACCAGAAGGCATTTTTCTGGGCCTGGCTCCTGCAGCTGAGACCTGCTTTTGTTCCTTGCTGGCTGTAGCAGGGAGACTTTAGCCCTGAAAGGTTTTCTGGTGTTGTCCTACTATTGAAAAATCAATAGCAACACAAGAGAGGGCATTAGGCCATATTATGGGGACTAAATTACAAATACTCTTTAATGTCTGTAGAATCATGGCTATTACTAGGCAATCGATCCTGGCTTTATTACCTTTCTCATTCCCTGTTATACATAAATATAACAGCTCTGAATACATTCAGAAAGATGGGTTTCTAAACAAATGCCAACACTCAGAGAGAATCTGAATAGCCAAGAACATAGGATTTTTATTACCAGGGTCATATTTCAGTGGGGAAGAATCAATTGTGCAGGGGTGCCAAAGTTAGTCCTGCCCATAGAGTTAACCAAGGGCAGGCTGCAGGGTCCAGAGAAGACTTGCTGAACCCAAATACCCAAATGATCCAGGAACAATTAATAAGGATCAAGGTAATATACCACGAACAGAATTTTTGGTCAACTCTGCCTCTGATGATTTCTTACAAATTGCTTTGGTTCCTGAAAATCCCACCTTTGTGCACTCCTAGGTAGGCTAATGGAAGGTCTCTGTTAAATACTAGTGTGCTTCTATCAAACTGCTGAACTATTAATTGAGAGGGAGAATATTAAAGCAAGATGCAAGAGAGGTTGGGAGATTGGTGTTAAGGGAAAATAAATCTTACTGTCTGTAAGATGTATTGGGAGTAAAGGAGAGAGGGAAAGTGCAGTAATGAACTACTGTATAGTCTCTCCTTAGCTATGGTTTGAAATCAATTGAAATGGATGTTTGCTCACTGGGAGTTATGTTTATGTAGAAAAATGACATATTTGTCTCTGTCCAGATGTAGATTTGAACAAAGGGAAATTTAAGCTGCAGACTTAGTCTCAAGGTTTTTCTGTTATTGAAACTTTTCCAGAACCAACATCTGCATGGAAACTCATATATCAGCAGAAGAGCCTCTTGTTCCCAATTGCATGAACACTGAATGTGGAGACACACGCCTGCTCAATGGACGTGACTTGCTCTTTGAACTCCTCTGCAAACTACAAATAACTCTAGACAGTTCTAGAGTACTGAAGCCTGGTGCAGGATGATTCCAAGTTCGAGGCAAGCCTGGGCAACTTAGCTGGACTGTCTCTTGAAAAAATTCTAAAAAGAATATTCAAGTACACTGATGATGTCCAGTCATTTACTTATCAATTAGTCATTTATTCACTCAAGGAACAGTTATCAAGTACTTAAGTATATAACAGCTGTCTCTGATTGTTGAGCATAACATATTGGAAATTTTATCTGTTGTAAACTTTAACATATGGGCATATGGCTGGAGGGGCAAGATCATAGAGGGCCGTCCTTAGATCATAGAGGCCTTCCTTAGTTAGACAGCTAGGATATTCACTTTAAACTGTAGGAAGCCATGGTGGGGGTGTTCATAAGAAGCATGAGTAGCATGGTCATAGTTTAGTTTTAGACCGTTCAACAAAATTGCAGCATTGAATATGGGCAGGGAGGAACACTCTGAGAAGAGGACCCCTTAAAAGGTTGTTTAAACATTCTAAGAGAGAGATTATGAGGTATTGTTTCTACACCAGAGCAGAAACAATGGGGATGGAAATGGAGTAATGAGCCAGGAGACAGGCAATAGGAACAACAGGATTTGTTACTGGGTGCCAATGAATTACCTGCTAGGCTTTGAGGCCACAGCCCTGTTGCATGTATGCTAAAGGGTTTGGGTTGCAATAATGCCTCTTATGATTGATTCATTCTGCAGCAGATTTTGGCAACATAAGGTATGTGGTCTAAAAATGGAAGGGGCCTTTATGAGTCATGCAGAGTTATTTTTTACTGCCACCCACTCTGAGATGCCAGGTTCTGCTACACCTTCCTGTCCCCACCCCTCCCTGCTTCAATTTACCTTTTCAACAACACCCTCAGCTGAGCAATGCTTTAGTTCTTTCCCATTAGCATGTGTGTGTGTGTGGGGGGGGCAGCTCTCTCTCTTTCTCTCTCTCTCTCTCTCTCTCTCTCTCTCTCTCTTTTTTCTCCATCTCCACAGGTTGTAACAGAATAAATAACAGATAGAAAACCCTGACCCCAAGCTTAGGAAGTTGTCGAATGTTATCCTAGACTTGATTTTAAAGTCCCCCAGGCTACAGGTCATCTGACAACAGATGCTATATCATGAGCACATCACCTTTTGTAGAATTCCTTCCAGTTTAACAAGGTTTTGGTGATTCTCTTTCAAAACATCTGGCCTAGTGAGATAATTGGCACATGGGATTCTGAGAGCAGTGGATTGAGTACGGTAGCCTGCCCTGATCAACAAAATGTCTCAGTATGGGAGTCATGAGCCTTTTCCTACTCAGTTGGTGTGTGTGTGGCATCCTGAGTCTTGACCTCCAAACCTTGTTTCAGATGGAGGTGCTTTCTGAAGAATGACTGCAATAGCCCAGACTATTTTCTCTTTGTAATTATAAGTATCTTGTGGGGTAATATTTTGATATGGCATAATTATCCTACTCTTGGCCCAACATCTACTCATTGGTTTAGCATCCATTTATGATTCCTGTGTGAATCAATTATTAACATGATGGGTATAAATGGTACTCTTTTTTATGTATTTTGAGTCGTCAATGGACCTTTTATTTTATTTATTTACATATATGTGGAGCTGAGGCTTGATCCCAAGGCCTCACACATGCCAGGCAAACCCTCTATCACTGAGCACAGCTCCAGCCCATGAATATTAATGATATCCTAATTTCATCATCTCTATTCCATTTATTGATCGACACTTTGCTTTAAGGAAGAGTTTCTTTCTGTTAATCTATGTATGCATTTATTTACTTAAGTATAAAGTCGTGAACTCAAGTGATATTTAAAGGTTCCAATCAGTTATTATGTTCATGTGAAAACTTAAGTGATTTCATAATTAGCCACTAGGCCCCTTCTCAAGATGACTCTGCCTCCTTTTGACAAACACTCATCATTTTGTGACAATTCCTAGTATTGTATTTTCAGCACAAAAAAAATGTCCCAACATTCTCGTCCCTGCTCTTGCTGCAGCCTTCAAATCAGTCATTTCTTCAAGGAGCATTTAGTAAGGAAGGATATTTAGAATCAAGAGCCAGGTGCTTCGCATGCTTATTGCTCCTGAGCTCAGATTGCTTGTCCAACTTCTTAGCAGACAAATCCAGAAGTAAATACATGTATACACATACACAGAACACACGACTTGTACATGCATATGTATGCATGCACATAATATATGACTATAAACACATTATCTAATATCTATATCTTCATACGTGTTTAGATAGAGGTCTATAACTATCTCATTTTTCTTTGGAATTGGAAGTATTGATGTAAACTTAAGATTTTAAAACACACACACACATATGTGTGTTATACATATGACTAAGCTCTTGAGAGTGTACTGTGTAATTTATGTAGCAGGAGTTCACACCAGGATTTTCAGTTCCAATCCCAAAATCACATAACTTACTACAGGCATGTTGTTCTCCTGGTGAAGAACATAACTCATAACTCCCGTCTGTGCTCATTCCTCTTTATGTAAAGAAAACATTGACCCAATCAATTGCTTTTGCAGCCCCAGATCGGTAAGTCCTGGTCACTACATCAGTCCCAGTCACCTCCCTGGTCACGATCCTGTGGGCTGTAGCAGCCCTGGATGCCACTTTGCCCCGGCTTAGTTAAGTTTGGTAACCCTGACTTCCTGGTGGGAAGGCCAGGAATGGGAACCAAAGCAGAATTAAAATTAAAAAAAAAAAAAATAGGGGAAGTGGAGGAGAAAGGAAACAGGAGAAAATCAGCAATAACCTTTCCTTTTCAGTGTTGGATTTAAATGTTTTTCTAAATTATTAGAACTCAGTTTTGTTCTTTCATAAACAGACTCTAACTGAAATATTTGAGATTGGTTAAACAAAGGACTTTAATTAGTGATGAATGCTAATTATTGCATTGGACCGGACCTAGAGAAAATGGAAGAGCTGGTGGAAAATGTGCTCTGTATGAGTAAAAGGGAAAGAAAGTGCTATTCAGTGGCCATCTACTCAAGACCAAATGGTTTTCATAATGTTTTTAGTTATTATCAGTCCTCCTAATAATGATCTGAGACAGCGATCGTTATTCCCATTTTAGCAATAAGCATGTTAATTTCAATTACGTTATGTCAAGATGACAGTAAGTGTGCCAGAGGCTGGATTTGAATCTAGGTTTCTTTGACTCTCAAAGTTGGCCTTTTTCCCTCCACTGCTGCTATTTCTTACTCTGAAAGATTGCATGTTTAACTAAGTCAGTATAAGAGTTGACAAATTAATATGCTGTTTCTGTTGAAGATTGACACAGCGTCAACTAGAGAAGGTTGAGACATCCTAAGTGGTGAAGACAGAAAGGACGTGTTGACTCTTCAAGTGTGTCAGAGATATTTGGGGTCACCTTTGAGAGAAGATTTAGGAATTTCATTTCCTGGCATGTGGGAAAAGAGGAGTTATTTCTAGCTATGTTCTGCCAAAGGCTACATCTTTGCCTTTGGAGATAAGGACTTTTTTTTCCCCTTAACTGCATATTCCTCATAATAGGTGAGATTTTAATGCTAGAGCAACTCCCAATGTCTGAGCAAGAATTGGTTGCTGTAAGCTGGCTGGGGGTGACACCCGTGGTGTCTTTCCTATTGAAAAATATTTTGTATGTCACTCAAATGTCCTGTTCTCAAAATCTGTCCACAAAATAATAATACATTTCATATTTAATACCAAAATTATTGCAACTTGAGAGTTGTGAACAATTAGTCTTCTTTACATGATCCTTTCTCTTTCTAAGGGTTCTCCAGGAGGCAACCCCATGTTTCAGGAAGGGTCTTATGAGTTTTTCACTCATGACTTATTTTTATCTCATCATTGTCAAATACAAAACTAATCCATACTTGCTAAAGGAAAACAAAATCTGAAAGGATGCAGTAAGGAGGAGAAAGGGGCTATCACACAAAGGATAACTCTGATCGTGTAAAGAAACCCAGATTTATGATGGAGGCTTTTGGGGAAAAAAAGTTTTCTCTTTATTGTCAAAGAGACATTACATTGGACCGGACCTAGAGAAAATGGAAGATCTGGTGGAAAATGTGCTCTGAATGAGTAAAATGCAAACATGGCTATAAAGAACAAGACTTGCAACTGGGATGCAAGCGTGGCTGGTCACAGATCTGAGAATGTTTGACCCTGAGAAGAGCCTATTCTTGTCGGGGGTACTGTTAAGGAAGGGCTGTTAAGGGTTGAGGCTGAGGTCAAGACTCAGGAACGTGGAGGAAAGAAAGATAATTCAGCAAAGATGGATTAACAAGCATTTTGTTCTGATCAGTCGGGAAGGGAGAAACATATCAGGGCAATTATTTATGAGACAAAGAGTGGAATTCAGAGGACCTCTGTCTGCTCTTGGAGGCACCTGTGAGTCTCATCTAAGCCACATGAAGAGAGTGGTTCTTTGCCTTAAGCTGTCCTCCAGGACACTAACAAATGGCTTCACTGTTTTAGAGGATCACAGGACTCAGGCAAAATTCAGCATTGTCACCTATTTAGACAGCTGTGAGATCTCCTTGATGCTGGACACAATGACTCCTGTGGGGGACACTTGCCACAACACTACACTAGGCTCCAGAAGGAGACCCACCTCTTGTCCACCATGTCCCAAGTATGGAGGAGAAAGTTCCACAGATGCAAAGAGCACAGCTGAGACCAGGCTTTGGATTTTAGCAAACATATATTAGACGACGGGAAAAGAAAGAAGGAGAAGCACACCACAGAAAGAATGATAACAGCCATGCTCATGGCTATTTTCAAGTTCAGTTTCTAGGCCAGACCACACTTCAGTTAAAGTTGAAAAAAGTGAGACTTGATTTTCTGTCCCAGGATCAACCTTTTCAGGGGATGATTCAGTGAAATTATCCATTGAAGATCAAATACCTGTTTGGGGAGTGACCTTGTCTTTGGGCACCAAGTGAAGCTGTTAATATCATCAACCTAACAACACCACACTTCCTGATGCCACACATGAGGTGACATGTCCAGTTAATATTGAGCCAGGTTGAGTCACCTCCTCCAGGATGACACCAAGACACAGTGCCCATGTCCTTGACCTTACTAGAGTCTTTTCCATCTCGGTTTGGTTTGCTTCTCCTGATGCCCTTTTCCTAAAGGAGAATGCATAGAACTCTCTAAGAATATGCAATCAACTATAGACATCTTCATCTAGATTCACCCAGAGAAAAATGGCATTTATATTCAAATGAACAACCAAGGAGCACACCTGAATGTTTTGCACTCATCAGAGGCACTCTGGTCCATCTTTCCAGACTAAGATTGAATATGCCTTTCTCACTGAAATCTAACCCTACTCTGCATGTAGGGGTCCTCTTCTTATAGATCTCCATAGCATTTTTATATACTTGTTACCCTTAACATATTGATTATTATAAATTACGTTGGTAATTTGCCTACTTTTTCTGTCAGTGAACACCAATAGTCACGTGGGTACTCGTCAGCAATCTCTCCAGGAATGGAGTATCCGTAAATATTTGATTGAAAATTGCTAGAGAAAATCCTGAAAAAGGATACCTAACATTATAAAGGGAAGAAATAGTGAATTACTGGGGTCGTTTTTTTAATTTGTAGATGGACACAACACCTTGATTTCATTTATTTATTAGTATGTGGTGCTGAGGATTGAACCCAGTTCTTCACATGTGCTAGGCAAGCACTCTACCACTGAGCTACAACCCCAGCCCTCCTGGGTCCTTCAAGACACAGGCATTGAAGATGAACTCATTGTCTCCTATTGCAATAGGTGAGAACCGATTTATATTGCATAAATATTTGGCCCAGTCCTGTGGTTTTCGTGAGTGAGTGTCATGTGTGTGTCTGTGTGTGTCTGAGTGTATGGACTTCCTCCATGCAAAGCCACTGCCTGCCTTCAATCTAAATCGAAGTCTCCACCCTTGAGTAGTGGAGAAAATCTGCAGGAACCTTTGAAATGGCAGTTTTTCCAGCTTCTATACCCATCACAATGTTTGAAATAATAGCTTAGTCTCAGCCAGGGTCTGAGGTTATGTATGTTATTTTCAGAACTAATGACGTATAGTGTAATTCGAACTCTGCAAATGATAATACCTATATTCACACTGTGATTTACCATTTCCAAAGCAATTTCATGTTGGCTCATTTAATCCTTACAAGTACTTCTTGAGAAAAACTCTTTTACACCCATTTTAGAAATGAAGAAACTGCAAACCACATCCACTATCTGACTGGCCCAAGACCATGTAGCCAAGAGCAAATGCTGAGACTCCCACAGAGGTGCACTGACTAATCCACTGGACACTCCAAGATGGCTGCTGAGTCAGTAAGAAGGTCTTGGCCTACTTCTGTCTTCATTTTAATTCGATTACATGCCTTAGGCCTCCTTTTCCAAGAGAGAACCATCAGTTGGGCTTATCTCAAAGTGGATTCTGTTCTTGGCACTAGGCCTTGTTTAGTTCTCAAGAAGATTCAAAGTTGGAAAGAAACAACCATTACACTGTCCAAGGCAACATCCCCACCGTGTGGCTGTCCAGCCCAAACTTGACTGTGTGAACTGAAGGGGAACTCACTGCTTATGTGCTCTCCTGTCTGTAGATAGGCTTGTTTAGGGTTATGGTAAATCATGAGAGATTATAATTACGCTTTCTTTAACCAAGGGGAAGCTGAGGTGCATAGGATTTAAGGGATTTGCCTAAGGTCACACATCTAGTAAGACCTCGACTCAGGATCTGACCCCTGTCAGACACATTCTAGAACCTCCTTCCTAAATGGCCAGTTGATGCCAACTCCAACCCAAGCAATATAACTCCAAAGCTGCAAACCTTCTGAATGTTCTGATGCCAATTTGAGCGCACACGGATGTGTGTCCAAACAGATGAAGATTAAGGAAAGGAACACATTATTTAGAGATTTGGGTTTTGGCTGTGTTTGCACAGCTTGACTGCGGGATTCATCTAATCTGAAGGAAATGTGTTGGCAAGATGCTTTCTTCTTTAAATGCTCCAAGTCCCTCCATGGTGGTTCTGGAAATTACCCCTTTGGTGTTAGGCAATGATTAAAATCAAAAGCAGAGATCTGGTTTCATCTCAAACTCTATTTAGATTCTGAGGCAAGTCCCTTAATCCTGTCTTCAAAGTATTTGTCTTCAAAATTCTGTGCAAAGTCAGGACTACACAAAAGATTCCTCTCTGTTTCTCATGATCTCAGTTAAGCCTAAATCATAAGTCACCAGGTTGCTTTTTGTTTGTTTTTTTCTGATACAGACAACTAAATTTTGAAAGTGAAGGTAATTCCATCTTTTTATTTAAAATCTAATTGCATGTAAGTCATTCAAATCCATTTCTCCCAGTCCTTCACCTTTCTCTGTTCTTCTCAGCAGCATCAGGGTTTACAAGAAGTCTATGTTAACATCTGTGCTAACTCATGGCTTCAGTTGGGGACAGGGTGGGAGGGGAGGTGGGCGTGTAGCTTTGGCCCACTCTGCGTTCCTACAGGCCACCACTGAGATGTGTCTTATGCTATCAGGTCTTGGTCATCATCCTTGTCCTTGGAGAATCTGTCATCATCCACTTGGTGGACTCCCCATATCCTCCAGCTAGAATCCTCTGCCTCCTTTTCTTAAAGCTTGGAGGGTTCTTTTTATTTGCTGACACTTCCAGCACTTCTGAATGTTCTTCTGTGACACCTGGGACTGCAGGTGACTCTCTAGTGTGTGCTCTATGTCCCTGCCACTCCTGCTGCTCCACCCAGCAGCTCCTTGCAAGGCACGTGGATTCCCTAACTGGTTTGTAGCAGACCCAGAAGAAACAGAAGAAAGGAGAAAAATCTTCTCAGCTTTGAATCTTCCAAATTTATTCGATGTTTTCTATCACCTTTCACTTCCAAGGTTTTGATCTCAAAATGAAGCATGGAGCATCTCCCCCATGCCCCGTTGTACATGGGGAGATAAACTTCTCATTCCTTGTCTCCTTCATCACCTTTGTTGAATGCAGAACTTCCTCTTGTCACTTCCATGCTTAGCTGTTAGAGTCTTTATGTCAGCACCTCTTTCCCCGCTGCATGGTTGATAGCCGAATTCTACATTCTGGGCATTGCAATTTTAAAGAGCTAAAAACAACAACGAAGTGACAGTGATAAAAGTCCTTTCCAGCTTTCAGAGTTTTAAAAATAGGATTCAGAATGGGGCTTTTCCTATTGTCTTGGAATTTTGGCTGAAGCCCCAACAGGAGAACAGTAAATTCTGACATTCCAAGTAGCTCACCAAGTTGCTGCCAATTACCTTTTCTGCTGTTGCCAAAGAAGAGATTGCCAAGCCAGTCTTGTGATCCCATTATCCCTCCCAAACTACTTAGGCAAACAGGAGACCAGAAATCACAAGGACAAGAAAAAATTTTCAATAGTAACCATACCTGAAGCTTTTTCCCTTTTCTGGCCCATGGAGAGTAGAGGGTTCTCCCAAAGAATAAGAGAGTTCCAGGGTATCCTCAAGAGAGCAGTTGGAATCACTTTCCCAGGTGGACATCTCTGAGCTGCAAAGTCCATTCATCACTGGAGGGCACCCATCAGAGTACAGAGTGTACTCTGTACTACTCCTAGGGGCTACTCCTAGGATAAGGTAATCAGGTAGCCTGGAAACCATGGAATTGGGTGTCTACTTCTGGTCTAGAAGCAGCTGGTGAGTGGCAGTGTTAACAGGGCAAGGAAAGAGGGCCACCAAGGGCAGATTTCCTCCAGGGACTTGGTGCAGCAAGATGTTCTGAGTGGCCCAAATGGACAATTACTAGACTTGAGCCATCTTATAGACAACCAATAGAGCATCCTTCAGGGGAAAAGGGAAGCCAGCGGAGTCTGTGGGGGCAGAGAGGGAGGTGGGAGGGACCAAGCTAAACTCAGATTGTCAGCATGAGGAATCCATGCTACCACGAGGCTATCACAAGGGAATCCTAAAAGCACACATGTGGACCCCTTGGAAGGAGAAGCACGTGGGCAGATGCCTTGAGAGGGGCACGTGGGTAGTGAGCAACAGCCCAAAGAGGATCATGAGAGCAGGACCTCAGAAATGAAAAATAGTCATGCCCCTTTTCTACGTCCCTACCCTCATTCCAGGAAGAGCCTGCTGAGGGAGAACTTCCTGAGCTGGGTTAGTACTGGGGCAGAGCACAACGCTTGCACTGGGACCAGAGAAAGAACTCTGGATTTCTCTGATGGACAACTGTAGTACCTGAAAGCCTTAATTACTAAAAATAGGACTTGCTATTAAACCCAAGAGGGAATCTCAAGTCATGAATTTGCTTGAAAGGTCATTTGAAATTAGGAAACGATCTGGAAAAGAATAAAGCATTTTGCTGCATGCTGGGCAACAGAGGGTTAGTGACTGCCCCTCTTCTATAAGCTTTCAAAATCATGCACCAGGCCTTCAAAAACCTATTTAGGAAGCCATTGTTAAGGATTTAACCAGCATTTCCCACAGGAATCTTTTGTGGCTGGCTCTTTTAGTTCAGCTTCGCAGATTATTTAATGGTGGAATGTTGGCAAGCGAGGAAAAATGACCAAGCAGAAAAAAAATCAGTTAATATCTAACACGGTTTTCCCTCTACATCAGAAAATTTGTCTAGAGACTATTCAAGTTTTTTTTTTTTTTTTTTTTTTTTTTCTAGCTTTCTGTCCATGACGGCATCATGTAGTAGAGGAACAGGAATTTTAAAAAGTATTCATGTTTCTGGGAATCTCTTCACCCATTCTTCCCCCAAGTAGCAAATGGATACCAAAGTAGTTCCCTTTGTACAGTTTGCGGAGAGTCAGGCTTAAGGTCACTGCTTCCTTATACTCCACCCTCAACTCTAGACATTCAGCATCTGCCCCTTTGATACTTGGCACCCCACTTCCACGTTTGTGCTCTGTAAAGCGTCTTCCATATTGCCACTAGAGAAATTTTCTGAACCTGATCTGATCCTACAATCCTAGGTTTAAAACCTATCTAGGGTTTTCCATTGCAAGGCAGAATTTACGCTACTTTACAAGAGTCTTCATTAGGCACTTCTCTGTCTCTTTATTCTCCTCCTTTAGATCTTTGCTCATTCATATTTGAAGTTCCATTATTTTCTGGAAAAGCCATGGACTTTGCTCCTCCTTAAGCTAAGGACCTACCTTTTCTCCCTTGCGGTTCCCAATCCTCACTCCCACCCATATGCAACCTCCCACCGCCACTGGCCCCCTCGCCTGCACAGTGCCCAGCAAGCTTTCAACCCTCCAAGACGTCCTCTGGGGAATCCACAAGCAGGCTGTGATTGCCCTGTGCTCTCCACAGTGGTGGCCATTTCTCTCCCACCAATACTGGTGCCTGAGTGGAATACAGTGCCCTTTTCAGGACCTGATCACCACAGCCTGGCATGTACCTGGGAGAGTGGGGGTGCCATTGATGGGAGGGAAACAGAAGGGAATAGTCTGAGCTCCTTTACTCCGCCTATCTTTTCCAGATGCATTTAGTGAAGCAGGTTACAGAAGACCATAATTACTACAGAGAGTGAGGACGTTTAATTCTGAAGTTTCTCGAAGGTGTTGAGCCTCTGTTTTTTGCTTAGTGAGTGCTGTTAAGATTTTAAAGCAAAAGAAAGCGCCAAATGAAGTGAGGTCAGAAGGTTGTCTTAGGATGCTTTAATACAATCGTTTAAAAATATTAATCAGTGTTTTGTGCTTGACTGTTTAAAGTCTATCATTCATTGCTGGAATTACTCTAGGTGGGCTGAGGGGGCCATTAGAAGTTAAACAAGGGCAATTCAGTCAGCTTTCTTTTCTTTTCCCTTTCCTTTCCTTTCCTTTCCTTTCCTTTCCTTTCCTTTCCTTTCCTTTCCTTTCCTTTCCTTTCCTTTCCTTTCCTTTCCTTT
>JAJEJO010003229.1:38938-54976 GCA_020662805.1 Glaucomys volans
CAAGCCTGCATTTTATTCATCTTCATATGGAAGAAGTTGGGGCAGGAGCAGTGACAGCTGGACCCTCCAGGCCTCCGTGGGAGAGCTGCCTCAGCACCACCCACCTGGAAACAGCCAGGGCTTGGTGGGCTGAAGCTTCTGAGACTGGGAATAAGGAGTGCCTGCCATGTGGATGAGAGGCTCCTAAAGAAGGGGCTGTGGCTGAAGGAAAACAGCATCCATGTGGGAAGCGATCTGATAACTGAAGGAAGGCACTGAGACAGCTAAGGCAGTTTTTCTTTTTTCCCTCATAGCTTTTTATTTTTGGAACAGTATTAGATTCACAGCAAAGCTGAGCAGAACATACAGAGATTTCCCATAAAGCCCCTGCCTCCCCACAGGTATAACTTCCCTCCTTATCAACATTGGGCACATTTGTTAAAATCAATGAACCTGCACTGATATAATCATCCAAAGTCTGTAGCTAGCTTCAGGCTGCACTCTCACATATACCATGGGCTTTGATAATGCATGGCCCACACGTCAGCTATATACATGGCTCACTGCCTTGAAAATCCTCTGTATTCTGTTTACCCCTCTCCTCATGTCTGGCAACCAGGGGTCTTTTACTGTCTCCAAAGTTCTTCCCTTTCCAGAATGTCACATGGCCAGGACACAGCATGGAGCCTTTTCAGATTGGCTTCTTTCACTTAACGGTGTGCATTTCAGTCCCTCCATGTCTTTTCCTGACTTGACAGCTCATCTTCTTAGCATGGGATAATATTTCGTTGTCTGAGTATACTACAGTTCATTTTTCCACTCACCTACTAAAATGCATTTTGGTTGTCCAGGTTTTAGCAATTAAGAGTAAAGCCGCTGTAAACATATGTGTGCAGGTTGTTGTGCAGACAGAAGATTCCAACTCTCTTGGGTAAATATCAAGGAGCACGGTTTCTGGATTGTGTGGGAGGAATGCATTTAGTTTTGTAAGAAGCCCTTCTTCCAAAGTGACTCCCTTATTTTGCATTCCCACCAGCAATGCATCCCTTGGCTCGTAGCCCGGCCTGCAGTTGGTGCCATTAGGTTCTCAATGTGGACCTTCCGGGAGGCATGCAGTGGGTAAGACAGGATCCTGATGCCAATCCAGCAGTCGAAAGGAGCTCACAGAACTTTGCAAAGCAAGTTGGTCCTTCTCTTCCTTCTGCAGGCTGCAGCTTCTCCTCTGCTCACTTCAGGCAGGAGCACGGCTTGGATCTTTCCCTCTGTTTTCATCCCTGGCAGGTCTAAATCTGGCACTTCTCTTCACTTCCTTCCCCAGAGCACGGCCTTACCAAAATTGAGTTTTGCTGACTAACA
This sequence comes from Glaucomys volans, assembly GCA_020662805.1. Taxonomy (NCBI): domain Eukaryota; kingdom Metazoa; phylum Chordata; class Mammalia; order Rodentia; family Sciuridae; genus Glaucomys; species Glaucomys volans. Next base: position 40,274 of record JAJEJO010003229.1, read on the forward strand.
ATTCTCTAAGGCCTGATTTCACTATTATCTAAAAAGGAACGTTTTTCTGACTCATCCCAGGATTCAGGCTCAAAATGTGCCTTTAGAGGGACTGACATTTCTTCTGAGTTGACAGAAACAGAGTGGGTTTGGCCTCTCCTCCTGCAATCTGTATTAGCTTTAATCCCTGATTTACAAATGTTTGGGTCCTGTCCAGCAACACAGACCTTTCAACCTCGGAAGGTTCTGGCCTTGAGATTTGGTCCTTGTAACCGATAGCAACTACTCAGAGGTGGTATTTTTAAAATGTCACACATGTGCACCTACTCATATGAGCGTGCACATGCGCGCGTGCGCGCACACACACACACACACACACACACACACACTTTAACAACGCAATATATGTTAAGCCCCCTCTTTCCTAGGCTCGAATTTTCTGGTTCTGATGTAATTTCTAGCATAGTGCATAGTGTGCAGCGTCCGCAGGAGCATTGCAGGGTTTGCTTTGCAACTTGGCCACATAATAAAGCCAACAGTAGACACAGCTAATCCTCACCAGTGGTTCATGGTGACAGCAGAGGAGGGAAGGGCTGAGAATTCCAGGTCTCGACAGCACTCTGTGAAGACAGACAGCCCTCAGATCTGAGAGCTTTGTTCAAGCCCAGATGTCCAACCCAGGTTCTCCCTATAGAACAATGACACCGGTGAAAGCATTAACCCTCCCCATCATTAGCTGCCCTCTTAGTTTCCCGGTGCTTCCCCACTCAAGAACCACAGACCACACGGATTAAAGCCATAGGCAAAGCCAGGCATGGTGGCGCACACCTGTGATCCCAGTAGCTTGAGAGGCTGAGGCAGGAGGATCGTAAGTTCACATCCTCAAGAATTTAGGGAGGCCCTAAGCAATTCAGTGATACCCTGCCTCTAAATAAAATATGAAAAAAGGGCTGGGGATATGGTTTTGTGGTTAAGTGCTCCTGATTTCTGGTATCAAAACAACAACAACAACAACAACAATATCCACTAGGCATTTATTCCCACACAGTTCTGGAGGCTGGAAGTCTAAAACCAAGGTGCTGGCTGGGTCTTGCCCCTCAGGCCCTGGGCAGAATCCCGTGCTGCTTTGGCTCATGCTTGCCTCATTCTTGCCTCTGCTTCTGACATCTTTCTGTGAGTCTGTCTTCAGACTATTTTTCTCTTTTCTACTGATGACAAGGATTGTTAAAGGATTGAGGGTCACCCTACCCAGAATGGTATCATTATAAACAATAAACCTACAATGATCTTTTTTCCAAAAAAGGTCCTATTCAGAAGTACTTGGTAAAAGAACTTCAACATATATTTTAGGAGACACAATTTGACCCATAACACTTACCCAGCAAGTTTGAGAAGAGAGACTTGATTCATAGACTCCTGTGACTGGGGTTTATGAGATCCTCAGAGTAAGCACCTCTGATTCCCATCTCTCCTGTGGAGATCCAGTTTTGGCATGTGGTCATTCATCTCCATCTGGACTATGTCTTCTCAAAGGGACACAAGCTTCTGTAGGCTACCAGGTGGTTTTTTGGTGAGAATTAGAAAAGCAACATCGAACAGATTAGAAGTCTTCAGAAGACAAAGTGAGCACAGCACAAAGTCATGTAGGGGACTTGCTCTCATCTTTGGTGCCTGGAGTCCAGCCACCAGAGATGCATCAGGTCATCTGTTGCAGGTGATCCATTGGCCACATTTTGAGAAGCACTTGCATAGAAAAAATGCAAACTTAAATTTAATTTGGACTTAAAGACTAACTAGCTCCATGGTCTTCAGCAGGGATAAAGCCATCTGAGCCTTGCCTTTTTTTCTCTTAATCTCCCAGAGTTTGAGATTCAGTATGGATGGGGCTTGAGAGCTTGCATTTCTAAGACATTCCCCATGAAAAGCTCTTCGAAAGTCACTGCTGGAGTGGAAGCTCATGATAACCATTCCAATCCCCCTTACCAACTCTGGCACCTTCTCCCAGCTGGTCATAACAACTTAAGTTGACCCTCTTTTGAGAATTTCCTCTTTCCAACACCATCACAAACTCTTCCCGCCAGGTGAATAGAATGTGTGTTGCAAATTGTACTCAGAATTTCCATGTGGAGCCATATTGAAGCCTGTCTCCACCTGAGACCACACTGTTGCTTAGCCTGTCCCCCTGCTGTTAGTGTTCTTGAGGGAGATAGAATCAACAGGACAGATGACATATAGGTAGACAGACAGACAGATGACTGAGGATTATCAGGGGAATTGACTTAAAGGGCTGAGGAGTCCCGTGATATGCTGTTTTCAAGTCAGAAAACCAGCGAGGCCAGCAATGTGGCTAGTTCAGGTCGAAAGTCCTCAGAACCAAGGAAACCAGTGTTGTTACTCTAAGTCCAAGGCCAAGGACCCAAGGACCCACGGGGTGGGTGGGCAAGTCCTGGAGTCCACATGGAAATCCTGAAATTCTATTGTTAAGGGCAGCAGGAGGACAGCTCTAGATACCTTTCTGCCTGTCAGAGACAGAGAGAATAAATTCCCGTTCCTCTGCCTTTGTGTTCCCTCTGGTTCCCTGCAGATAGGACGCTGCCTGCCCACAGGGAGGGTGGATCTTCTCCACTCTGTCTCTGACTTGCAGGCTGGACTTGAAACATCCGCACAAGCACAGTCACAAGCACTGCTTTCCCTGCAATCTAGATGTCCCCTAATCTAGTATACATGACCTCTAAACGCACACATCATTCCTCTACCCTGCTTCCCTCAGGCTCCTTGTCCTCAGGGCTACCTCTTAATGACACTTGAACAAGCACTCTTATCCCCGGCTTTGCTACTGACACCAGGACAGATCCTGTTGGTGTGTCTGTCCAACTCACCTAGCACTTACAGCACCGCTGTGTTGGGCTCTTGAGAAAATAAATCTCGCCTTTTCTCTGGGATCACATGCACCCTCTGCCTTGCAATCTGAGTCTGAACACGTTTTCCAGTTTTCTTTATCCTGACTAGTGCCCCATTTTACAGAAATAACCTTGAGTCTAAATCAAGACATCGGAGGGATTCAGAGCTTCCCTGCCTCATGATCATCAGGCCACCACTCCAACTTGTAGAGATGTGAAACTCAAGGAACCCTGCCCCAAATAGCTTCCTAATGCTCCAGGTCTCCGGCTTACTCCGTGGCCTATGCGTCATGATTGGTTTAGTTCCAATTCCTTTTCCTTTAAGGATTCGAGGAGTTTTTCATGACTTCCCAGCCTGGGTTGGAGTCCCCACTGTGTTTTCCTAATCTATTCTTTTTCTAAAAATTGAATTTATTCTACTTAGTCATACATGACAGTGGGCTGCATTTTGACACTTATGAATGGAGTACAACTTCTCATTCTTCTGGTTGGACATGTTCTAGGATCACATGGTCATCTAATCATACATGTACATAAGGTAATGATGTCCAGTTCACTCTACACCCTTCCTTCCCCCATTCCCCCTCCCTTCCCCATCACTCCCCTCTGCCTAATCCAAAATACCTTTGTTTTTTCCTAGCACCACCCCAGCTTATTGTGAATTAGCATCCTCTTATCACAGAAAATATTTGGCCTTTGATTTTTTGGGATTGGCTTATTTTGCTTAGCATGATGTTCTCCAGCTCCATCCATTTCTTGCTTCTGGAAGAGCATTTGTCTGTCCCATATCTGTCTGAGCCCTTCGTATCATTTACCTTTTATCCTCAGTACTCAGAAATCGGGTTCGTTTTGTCCTTTGGGTTTTGCTTCTACTTTCACCATTTACTGTCTAATTTGAGGCAAGAGATTTATTCTTGCCTAACTTCAGTTTCCTCCTCTCTAAAGTGAGACTGATAATAGGGTAGTTTTAGGAGGTCTGACAAATAATGCAAGTGAAAATGTCTGACAGAATTCCTCTAAAGAGCATAAACGCTCGGTAATGTCAATTTCCTCCTGTTGACACTTCATCAAATTCTATTTCCCTTCTGCCGTTCTCTTCGGTTTTCTACACCTCACTCCTTCCAAGTCCTAACCTTCACCACCTTCGGAGATCTCTCCCTCTTCTGGTCTCTGAAAGTCAGTATCTGTCAGGGAAGACATGGAGACAGCCTTAGAAAGAGGTGACCGGCTTTGGCCTACACGCAACTGCAAGAAGTGTATCCTGGCTCTTCTTTTCTTCTTCACTGCACAGATATTCCAGGGGCCAGGGGCTCAGAGCTCCCATGCTGCAAAGGATAAGGGAAAAATGGGAGAAGATTCCTTTTCAATTCTGGCTCTCCCTTAAACTGGTTGACTGATAATGGGTGAATTATTTTCTGGCTTTAATATATGTATAAAATGGAAATGGAAGCAGAGAAAAAATGTCACAAGGGTTTAAAGACAACGTGGAAGACCATGTCTGAGCTTGTCTAATAGGAAGTGGCTTTCAATAGTATATAGTGAATTAATGAGAGATAAATTCTATGCATTTTTGTCCAGAAAAGACTGGTCATGCCAGAGGTAAAACCCTGAAGAAAGTCTACGCCAACAACAACAGAAAGGGAAGGTAGACTTCATGGACAGAATCAATAAAGGCATCTCCACAGAGCTCAAAAAATCCATGAATATGATACACTCATAGGAAGTGCTTAGAAAAGTGAGTGGGCGCAGATTTACAGTGACTTTGGCTAATAGATAAGTACATCAGTCACCCTGGAGTTTTTTACTCGATCCAGTCTTTGAACCACATGGTACACTCCTGCTAAGCACATCTGAGCAGGAAACTTCCAGGTGTTTCCAGTCAAAGCTAGTAATTAACTTGGTAATGAAATAAAAAATAAAATAGAAAAAAGAAAGAAAACAAAAGTTGCTCTTGGTCCTGAACACAGTGTTATAAATCCTTGAGTAGGAGGGAAGCTCTTTTCTTGGAAGCTACATTTTGTTAAAAAACAATGAAGTTGAAGTGAATCATGATATTGATTGGGATTTTGGAAGAGTGAAGACATGAAGACTGATATCGGCTTTAGTTATAGAGAGATATCAGAAGAAAAGGAGGAAAATATACAGTTCGGTTTGGGAATGGACTGAGTTTGATTCTTGGTTTTGCTACTGATGTTTGCCTAAAATAGGCAAGTGATTTTATCTTTCTGAAATTTGGTTTCCTTGTGTGAAAACGGAGAATGTCATCACTTAAAACTTTCAAATTAAATGTTTCATGTAATGTGTTTAGAATAATATCTCAACATGCTGCTGATTCTATAAATGGCAGAGATTGTAATCAAGAAGTCTGATTGGATCATGAGCCTAGACAAAGCAATCCAGCATAAGTTTAAACTTTCCTGATCTTTACATTCTGGAAGACCACAAGGAACTTCATGATCTTAAAATATTTTCATTTCAGTGAACCCATTATATGAGATAAAAGGAGACTTAATGGTAGATTGAATATCAGAATTGTACCAATTAACTTGGAGGAAAAGGAGAACTTAATAATTCATTAAAACATACGTGGCACACCAAAATCATTTGTGCAGAAAAAAGTAGGCATATGTTTATGCAAAGGCAATAAAATTATCTTGGAGAAGTAATTCTAAAAATTTAATTCAGTCCATTAGATATCTTCTTGGGGCTTACACAAAAGCTGCTCTAAGAACTGGGGGACAAGCAGAGTGCAGTCTTGGCCTTTCAGGGGCCCGGGGAAGAGTGGAGAAAGGTCTAGACTTCATGTATGACATTTCCTCAGCCACCTATCCTCTCTTGCCACTCTCTGGTCACACAGCGTCTTTTCTGCCTGACCCTGCTCCTGAAACACCCATTTGAGGATCACACATTCCCCTCTACTATCCAAGGAAAGATCCCCCAGTCTTCTACCCTTAATTTAGACTCTGCAACTTGACCCCCAAGACCTTTATTTGTGTCTGACAACTTTCTTCAACTTTCTGCTACTTCTTTTTATTTTTTTTTTGGTACTGGGGATTGAACTCAGGAGCATTCAACCACCAAGCCACATCCCCATCCCCAGCCCATTTATGAATTTTTTATTTAGAGACAGGGTCTCACTGAGTTGCTTAGTGCCTTGCCTTGAAGTTGCTGAGGCTCGCTTTGAACTCTAGATCCTCCTGTCACAGTCTCCCCAGCTGCTGGGATTATAGGTGTGTGCCACCACATCTAGCTCTGATGCTACTTATTAAGCATAAAGATTTAAACTTTTTTTGGGGGGGTGGGTTACTGGACATGAACCTAGTGGTGCTTTACCACTGAACTACATGCCTGGAACTTTTTATTTTCTACTGAGATGAGTCTCACTAAGTTTCTGAAACTTGCCTCAAACTTGCAATCTTCCTGTCTTAGCAGGTTTGCGTGACTATACCTGACTAAATTTAAATATTTTAAATGTCTCACTTTTGCAAATATTTCATGATTTTCCCCATCACTGTACCATCATGCCTGGTTGGTGGGTTGTCCCTTTGATTAGGATTCCACTCCTCTGTTTTCTCCTTAAAAAACACCTACTCATATCTCAAGGCCTGGCCTTGCCGTCTCTGTGGTAAGGTTGGGCTCCAGAGAGACCTTTGCTGTGTGGCCGTGGGAAAGCTGCATGCATGCGTGACATTTCTTCTTTTCTTCTTTTTTAAGAAGATAATAATATCTGGCTCACTGAGTTATCTGGGATAATAATATCTGGCTCACTGAGTTATTGTGTTGATTTAAATAATGCATAACTAAAACAAATTGATAATTAAAAGATAATAACCCAGCTCCTCATTATATGATCAGCATATGTTACCTACCACTTTTCTTCTCTTTCCCTATCCTCATCACCCCACCTTCTCCTACAACTCAACAAATTAACTTTTTAAACAAAGCTTCTGGAATGCCCCCAGGCAAATCAGTGCTTGCCTTGTCCATAGCCCCACTGGCCCAGGCTCTTCGCTCTAGCACATTGCTCATCAGGACATAGTGCATGGTAATTATTTCTGCATCTGCCACACTCACTGGAGAATAAACCCAGACCAACATTCAGAGAAGAAAATCTTGTCTACGCTGACAGACAAGTGAGTGCAAACCCTGGAACCATCCGCAGGATGGTCTCTGCTTCCTGAGCCTCTGTGTTTTCCAATGCAGCTAGGGAACAGGCCTCAGAGGAGACAGCAGGGATAGGGGCTTAAAGACATAGGTTCTGTGCCAGACTCCCTGGGTTCAAGTCCTACCTCTACCAAATACGAGTTACGTTGCTTTAGTCAACTTTTCAAAACTCCCGTGTGCCTGTTTTCTCATCTATAAAATGGGGATAAAATACACGCCAATCTAATGGGATTGCTGATGGAATAAACTAATTTAAAACATACAAAATACTCAGAAAAGTACCTAGGCATTTAGCAAATGTTCCTAAAAATTATCCAGCCTGACAGAGTTGTAATAAACATTTTTAATCCCAGAGTTAATATGCAGATTTCTGAGACATGACAGTTTTAACAGTGATTGGGTGAAGCCCCCAGTCCTATTTCCAACCATCACGTGGAGTGTACAGTTTTGTTAAGAGGAAAGGGTTCCCTGGATTTTACATGATAGGGTAGATGTACTGGGATGGAAAGAATTTTATTTGCTTAACAAATGTTTACAGAGTCCTCTGCAATTGGCTGTGGTGTGGAGTAGTAGCCTAAACAGATCCAGTTTCTCACCAACAGACTGTTGATCAGAGGAAACAACAAGAAACATGACAACTCACCAGAAAGGACACTGTTAGAAGATACAGAATAAAGGATGTGGACGTGTGTCTGTGCAGGGCGTCTGGAGGAGCTGCACTGGGTGGCTGATGGGTGAGTGGAGGCCTGAAGGATGGAAGAAGCCAACCGAAGGGTCCGTGGGCAGCAAGCAGGCAGGTGGAACAGGTGTGCCCAAGGCCCTGAAGCTCAGGCTCCTGATGTGCTCCAGAAACTGGGGAAAAGGGACACGTGGCAGGAATACATCAGGTTACGGGGACCATGTCTCATAAAAGGCTCAGATGAAAACCATTGGAGGTCTTCTCAATAAGAGGACTCAATACAGGTGCTTATAGGATCACCCCAGCTATGGGAAGAAGAGTGGACAGAGGCAATGCAAAACCCACAGCAGGGAGACCCCTTAGAGATTTAATGCAGTAGAAGAGACCTGGGGACAGAGGGCAGGAACCATGGCTTGCCCTAGGGTGGTGGTGGTGCCAGAGATGGTCCCTGCCTCACCCTTCCCTTTAGAAATACAGTCAATGATGCATTCCTGGTGGATGGTGTCACCAGGGAGCACTTGGGATGGGAAAGTTTTCAAAAGGTTTCAGGGGAAGACTAAAGGTTCAGTATTAGATATGCTAAGTCTGAGATGCTGTGAGACAGAGTGGAACCATCCAGGACACAGTTGGATATGTAAGACTGAGTTCTGAGAAGAGGTACGAAGGTGATAAGGCTTTGGGAATCACTAGAACATCTCCTGTGAATCCACAAGATCCCCTAGGCATGTCAGGTAGGCCCAGCTTGAGCCCCAGGAAATACTGGCACTTACCAGGGAGGTGGAAAAGAAGGGCCAGAATTTGAGAGTGAAGGTTGGGGAGGAGAGCCTGGGATCACAGAAGCCTAGAGGGAAGATTCAAGGAATCTGAGAGGCTACGGGAGAGAATGCCTGGCAGCACGGGGTAAAAAGGTCCTGGAAGGAACGATTTCAGTGGAGTCTGCCTGGGGGAGATGAGAGGCTGTACGGAGAAGCCATGCTCAGGAGACAGGTGCAAGAGAGGTTTGGTTGTGACAGCGGTGAGGAAATGAGAGGCACTTGGAGGAGACTGTGGTTTAAGGGTGGCTTTGTGTTTCTTTGGTTTTGTAAGATTAAACTAGACAAGTTAGTAAACTCTTAAGAGTGACCCAGAATAGAGGAGGAGAGCATGGTGGTACCAGAGATGCAGCAGAGAAGTGAAGTCTTGGAGAAGGTGAGAGAGGACAGGATGACATTCCTTGTTGAGAAATTGACAATTCCATTCAGATAAAACAAAAGTAGGGGTGTGAGTGCAGTGGAACCAGGCGTGGAACTAGTCACACAAGACGAAGGTTCTCCTCTAATGACTGGGCCCCGGTGCATCCAGCTGTCTGCACTCTGATCCTCTTGTGATAACCTACTCTGGGGTGAGCGTGGCTGTTTCAGCCTGGAGACGATCTGTCTATCTTGGATTCCTAGGCTGGAGAGCAAGCCGGTTGCTGATTATACCTCAGCACAGGTCAGCCATGCTGCTCCTTCTGAGCTTGCAACAATCTCCATATTTTGTGGCTTTCTCTGAAAAAAAGTAGTACACCTGAGCATTGGCCTACAAAAAAGTTCTTTCTGTGGTTTTTTTGAACTTGTACTAATACCAGAGTTTCAATTTACAGGAAGGGTTAGGTTTCAAAGCTCATGTCTAAGAACATCACAGTTGGGTGCTATGGTCCATGGTTGGAATTCCAGAGACTTGGGAGGCTAGGTGGGAGGATCACAACTTCAAGGCCAGCCTCAACAACTTAGTGAGGCACTAGGCAACTTAGCAAGACTCTGTCTAAGTACTGGGGATGTGGATCAGTGGTCAAGTGTCTCTGGGTTCAATCCCCTGTACAAAAAGACAAAAACAAACAAACATGAAAGATCATCACATATTAAACATGAAAGATCATCACATATTTGAGTTCTTGCTTCTGAAAATTCCCTAACTCATTCAACACGGAGGAAGCATAATATAGTGAAACAGCAGATTTAATGGAACTTGGATGCTTGGATTGGATTCTTGGATCTGCCATTTGCAAGTTGAGTGATATTGAGTGAGAACATTTGAACTCAAGCCTCCTCATCTCTAAAATGTTTTCAAGAAGATACTAAATTAGATGTGTTTTGTAGACTATTAAGAATTCCTGAAATTCTTCCAGGGTGTCTAGGAGGCCAACACAGGCACTGCTTGTCTATTTCACTGTGACGACATTTGTATTGATAGTCCAAGAAGCTAGTGGCACTAGGCTGCCCTGATAATTTCCTCAGTTGTCACCATTGCACACTTGCAGAACAAAAAAATCAAAAAAAGCTAATTTTATTTAAGAATGTTCTTGCTATAACAGCAGATACAATTAATGCTATTAAATCTCAATCTGAGTCTACTTGAATGTTCTTTTTTTTCAGTCTTAACAAATGGGAAGTCTGTGTAAAGCATTTCTGCTGCGGACTGAAGCACAATGGTTGTCTCTGGATAAGAATTAGTGATTTTTTTCAGCTGCAAGCTAAGTAGTCATTTGTCTTTCATGGAACATCACTTTCATTTCAAAGAACATAGAATCGATGAATAATGCCTTTTTGTACTTGGGGATTTGGCAGATATTGTCTCAAAAATGAACAAAGTAAGCCTATTACTTCAAGGAAAACAAGTAATACTATTTGTTGCCAATGATACAACTCAAGTTTTCTTGTGGAAATCAGAGTTGTGGAAAACTCAGGTCCATCCACTTGACAGCTTCCCAATGCTTAAGGATATTGCTGATGAGATTAGGGCGCTGCTGATGACGATGATTTCTTCTGATACTGTGAAATGCAATGTGCTTCAACCCTTGAAAAACCTGCATAACTTGATGGGCACCTACTGTTCAAGTGATCGATGCATATTGTTTAAACAATAAGGCATGGGTCAAAGAGCTGCTTGAATATAAGGTAGACCAATGCCTTTAATAAAGCAGCACAAAACGATTATTGGCATGGTTTTAGGTTCACAATGCAACTAACCTGCCAGAAATTACCACTAGCCAGTTTGGGTATATCAAAAGAGAATCTTTACAATTATGTGAGAAGGATATTAAAATATCCATCGCTTTCCAATCACATTTCTAGATGCATCCAGATTTTCTTTACATACTTGAACCAAAATGATAAAGCATAACATTGAATGCAGAAGCAGAAATAAGAACTCGGCTGAATTCTAGTAAGCAGCATCTTTAGGAGGGTTGAAAAATAAAAAAGCAATGCCACTGTTATGGTTGGGATGTGAGGTATCCCCCAATAGCTCACATGTGAGACAATGCAGGAAGGTTCAGAGGAGAAATTATTGGGTTGTAAGAGTCTTAACCAATCAGTGAATTAATCCTTGATGGGATTAACTGAGTGTTAACTGGAGGCAGGTGGTGTGTCACTGGAGGTGGAAATTGGGGCTTGGCTTTGGGATATATATATATTTGTATCTGGTGAGTGGAGCCTCTCTCTGCTTCCTGATTATCATGATGTAAGGTGCTTCCCTCCATCACCCTCCACCTCCCTCTCCTGCCATGATATTCAGCCTCACCTTGAGCCTTGAGGAACGGAGCCAACCTCCTATGGACTAAGACCTCTGAAACCATGAACTCTCAAATAAGCCTTTCCTCCTCTATAACTGTGCTGGTCAGATCATTTAGACACAGCAGCAAAAGAACAATTTTTAATAAACCAATCATATTATTTAATATTTAAGTTAATAAATATATATTGTAAACTTTGCAGTTATATGTTATATTTGATAGAATCTACACAAACTAAAGCTCTTCAGGGTTCTCAGAAATTTAGAGCACAGGAAATTTTTTATTGGTTCTTTTTAATTATACATGACAGTAGAATCCATTTTGATATAATTACAAAGCAGGGAATATATATTTTTTTCACAATGTAGATTCACACAATTCATATAATCTTACATATACAGAGGGTAATACTATCCATCTCAGTCAACCATCTTCCCTTTCACCATCCCCTCCTGTCCCATTTTCCTCTACAGCATCCATACTTTCTCCATTCTTCTCTTGTTCCCAACCCACCGTGACCTCTGCCCCCACCCCCGTTATGTATCATCATCCACTTATCAGAGAAAACAGGCCTTTGGGTTTTTGGGCTTGGCTTATTTCACTTAGCATGATATTCTCCAACTCCACCCATTTACCAACAAATACCATAATTTTATTCTTCTTTATGGCTGAGTAATATTCCATTGTGCATATATACCACAGTTCCTTTATCCATTCATCAATTGAAGGGTATCTAGGTTGGTTCTACAATCTAGTTATTGTGAATTGAGCAGCTATGAACATAGATGTGGCTGCATCACTATACTTTCTGATTTTAAGTCCTTTAGGTATAAACCAAGGAGTGGGATAGCTGGGTCAAATGGTGGGTCCATTCCAAGTTTTTTGAGGAATCTCCATACTGCTTTCCAGAGTGGCTGGACAAATTTGCAACTCCACCCACAATGTAAACTAAGTCGAAGTAGATCTTGTGCGACTGCATTCAGGTCACTCTTCTACTCACCAGGTGAGTTATAAGACCTAGGATTTCCTGGAGGAAAACCTCAGTCTAGTGGGGAAACCAAAACATGAAACAGTAATTATAGTCACAGTATTTAGATGAAAAAGCACATGCAGGTGTTGAAAGGCAGGAGCCTCTGGATGGAAAGAATACTTTAAAAGAAGGAGTTTCCTTTAATTAAATTGTAAAGACCAGGCAGGATTTGCCAATCAGAGAAGAGTAGAGTGAGCAGTGTATCCGGGAATGCTTGCAACATGGCATGAAGACCTTGATGACTATAAGCTCTAAGCTTCATTCATAGTGGAGAACGGCTCTGGGGGAGAAGTAGAAGGTGAAGGTGAGAAAGGATCTGGGAAGGATTGGATCACAAAAGTCAATGTGTCTCCTGCCCACTGGACACCTGGAGGCAGGTGAGCACCTTCTTTCTGGCTGCCAGCCTAGGAGCTGGCTTTGATCCTGAAGCCCGGGACGGCCTTGATTACATCTTCTTAGCTGCCCCTTAGGGGTGGTGTTCATGCCCAACTCTTCGTTTTGGACCTGGTTCTGAACCCCTGGGCCATTCTAGATTTGACATTACAGAATGTCCCTGGTTATTGGGACACAAAAAGTGGACAGAGAAATGAACCAGAAGAAATGCCCTGTTGCACAAAAGATTTCTGAGGAACTTCAGAAAAGAGGCTACTAGGGTCCTAATGAAGGCAACACCAGGAAGAAGTGAATGGAGGGAGGGAGTGAATGAGAGAATCTTCTAGAAGCACAACTGATGGACAATTATGGCTGAATGTGACTTATACCCACATACAAAAAGTTGAAACTGTTTTTTTTTTTTTTTAACTGATACTTGAGAACAAAATGATAGCACTTGGCAAGATGGGAATTAATACACTTGAATGTTGTTGATTTTAATGTAAGTTTGGCTTATTATGTATTTTATCAGTCTTCTTAGTGGAAGTGTCTGCATCTGTTTTTTCTTCTTGACTCCCTGAATCCAGTGAACAGAAAAAAAATGTGGTGCCACATTCCTAAGCAACAGGCTCCAGGGCAGGACCCCTGGGACCCCGCAGGGTGCACTCTCAGCAAAGCTCCCCTCTCCTTTCTGGGGAGGACAGCAGCTCAGGGGAGGCAGCATTCTGACAGCTTCCCATCTCAGGCTCATGATAACTCACCACTTGCCACCAAGGCCTGGGCGGCTGCTGTTGACTTTATAACTGTGCTTATTCAAGCAGCAGAGTGGGAGTCCTGTGGTCAAGTGAGGGGGACTCGCCAGTGCTCCAGTCCCCGGCCTCTTTACCTGGGAGGTGGATGGAGCTGTTCTCAGCTGCCCTTACAACCAGTTATAAATTACTTTCAGCGCGCTAAGGTCAAAGGCATGGAAAGAATAGAAAGTGACAACAGTGAGGATTTATACCGCCCCTTTCCTACAAGGAGACCAAGCACTTCAAATATATGATCTAATTTGCCCTCATCTGATCCCTTTGAAATGGAGGGCGTGTGGGGAGGAAGTGATTAGCGTCAGGTATGGAGGCTTTGCTTAGCAACCTTGAATTATCAATGAGGCAGCATGGCTTCTTTTCTCTTTCATTTTTCTTTCTGCTTTTTTTAAAGAAAGTGAAGCTGACTGACCTTTCCAAGATGGCTTCTAACCTTTTGCTTCCTTGATGACCTTGGAGAAGGTGCTGGAAACTTCCACATTTAGTGGAGCACCTTTGACTCTATTCCTGGGGGGAGTGATATACCGATTCCAAAAGGTGTGTTAATTATCAGGCTAAATAAACCAGCAAGCTATGATGTGAAGAAATCGATGATAAAGTCATTTCTAAAAAGAAAATTAAATATTGAAGGTAAATAATTATGGCTGAAATAAGTGCCCAAGATTGATTTTCATACATTTGCAACTACCATCTTAATATCTGAGTCTCTTTCGTTAACGAGAATTCCATTTCCTGCTGATGGCACATATCTGTGAAGCCCAAGGTTATGCAGAATTAGAACTCTGACTTTATTCCACATTTTCTGCATCCCTATCTTGGTCTCCTTATCACTTGAACACTGTCTCTTTCCTTGCCATCCCCAAGCCCACACACAAAAGACAGCTGAAAATGGCAGAATAAGCACCACAAAAGGAAAGCAAAAAAGGTAGAAGGATTGGGGGAAATGACAACAGGATAAGAGATCACAGGAATTTAATGGGTTCCATGTAGCTTTGGACAAAGGTGATAAGGGGGTGGACGGCTATTTACAAGCTGCACAAGGTTGTAAGGGGAAGATTTGGGGAGCCCAGCACAGAGCATGGACATTCAGGAATGATCCCCAAGAGAAGATCAGGATGAAGACAAGGGGATTGTTCAGCTGGGTAACGAGAGCAATGAAAGTGAGCTTGAGGGCAAGGCAGGGGCCCTGAAGACACCCACGTGAGTTCAGAAATAAGCTTTTAATCTTCAAGTGAATA
>JAJEJO010003229.1:54986-137554 GCA_020662805.1 Glaucomys volans
AGAAGATATGGGATGGGGGTCACTTTCTGTATCTAGTTGGTGGGAGTGAAAGTATGGAGTCACTTCCTGTATGTAGCTGGTGGGTCTGAAGGTGGGGGGTCACTTCCTGCATGTAGCTAGAGGAGGTGGGATGGAGGTGTGGGGATCACTTCCTGTATGTAGCTGATGGGAGGGAAGCTGTGGGGGGTTACTTCCTATATGTAGCTGGTGGAGGTCAGAGTGAAGGTGTTAGGTGAAGATGCTGGGGTTGGTACAAGATTCTAGCAGGTGGCACCTTTGATGTTCTCTGGTGGCACTAGCTGGGCTCACTGGGCTCCATGTGATGAGAAGCTGTTCTGTAAGCCTTTATGAATGATCCTGCACACGACTGACAGTGGGTTATTAAATATTTGCTTGGAGTCCTGCTATTTCAGACAGTCTTGACATACAGGTTGATGTATCTTATTTATTTAAGAAACCTCCTAATCTATTCCAAATTGTCATCACATCCTTAAGTCACTCTTCAGTACCAAATGTGTCATAGCATTTATTTATGTCTAGCCATGGATACTCGGGTGACTAAGATAGTTCTCCCCTGGAGATCTAAATCTGAGGCTTGAAATGTAACCAACTTTATTTTAAAGAGCAAACTAATAATTGTAAAATGTCATTAGGCCCAAATTTGGGACATTGCCTGGAACAGGCTGAGTGTCCACATGAGGCTCAGAGATTTCATCCTAACAGAGGGTAGCACAACAGAGCCTGGGGAGTGAGTCTGGAGTTTGAGTGGTACTCTTCTCACCAAACCATAGTGCTTTCTCTCTCTTTCTTTTTTCCCTCCACTTCTTTCATGTGTGGTCTTTGCTTGTTTGACAAACCCAGGGGAAGTAGTAAATACAAAATGCTCTTTTAAATATCATAGCCTTAGTTATTTTTTGGAACCGTGGTTCTCTTAGTATTAATTAGTGCTTAGTGAAAATGGTAATTTTCATTTTGAAATCAAAACTACCCCATTCCATTCACAACACCATCGATGTAATTGTTCCATGGTATCATCATTACTGAAGAGATATGTAGCTGTACTTAGTAACTAGATGCAAAAGATAAGCTTGTGAATGCAGAATATTCCCTGAAGCCAGATGCATTGATTGTAGGGCTCTATTGAATGGGAGCCCTGTTAGAAGTAGCAATGAGAATCAAACAGAACTGTGCTCCAAAAGTAGACTTAGTCCTACCTCATTTCTTGAAATTACACAAAAGCCTGGTTGTTAAAATAAACGTGGAATGATTTAAAGTCAATGTTTGTAAAACAGTGAAACAGTTTAAACTAGTAGTGATCTTTAATGAAATGAATTGAACTATGAACTAATGCAGTAAAATTTCAGGAAAAATTAAACCACGGGTATCCAAATGTTTTATAAGACCAACTGAACCAATTTGATGTTGTGGAGTTAGAAGGCTATAGAACCTGATTGTATAAAACTAAAAGAGGTGGTAACGACCAATTACCAAGGAAATTTGTAGCCTGTGGTAATCACAGTCGGATTTGGAGTGAGACAAATTACCCCTGAACATAATAAAGTTATTATAAATATGTGTGTGTATCAGACCAATTAGAAAATTCGCCTTCTCTAATGAGCCACACATGAAACAAGACCAACACACACCAGTAGAGGCCTGTGCCGGGAGCTCCTCTTCACTGGGCATTGTTCCACTCTGGACATTTTTTTATTCTTTTAGAAATGTCCCAAGAAGAGCAGGGGTGGCTTTGTTCTCCAATTTTCTAAGAGTTATTTCTTTCTGGTGAGCTCATTTTTGGCAACTGACATCAGATGACCCTAGCTGTCCCTCTTATAGTAGGTGGAGGTGGATGGTTCTTTTAACGAAAGGCTTGTAGGCCAGCTAAGCAGAAGTATAGATGAAACTCATGCTCAGAACTGAAATCTGTTCAAATGACACAAAGGAACAATATTCCTTTAATATAAAAGGATACCTGTGTCATCTACACCTCAGATCCTCCAAATTAGGGTTTTGGGGAAACCTTTAGCCGGATCTAGTTGGAAAGTCTTCTCTGTGCTGGTTTTGCTTTTCGTCTGTTGTCATCTGGACTTTGGGTTGACATATCTTGCTTGTCCTCCATCAGCCCAGTTTGGACAATGCTCATGATTTCAATATGGATGGCAAAGAATTTTGTTTCTCCAATTCCAAAGCCTCAAATGTACAGTATTCCTCAATTGATCAGTTGAGTTTGTCACCCTTTTTACATTGATGCAAATACAAAAAATGATTGGCAGCTTCTATCTCTTCTATCTCTTCCTGTGTGGTTGAGTTATACATGCTGCAAAGGGCCAATTTTTCAGGACTGCTTTGATGCAAAGAACTTTATAAAGCTTCCTGACTTGGGGCAAGGAGATAATAAGTGCTAGGGTGAAGGCAGCTTAGAAAAGGGCATGCTTCCTTCCTTTATCCCATACAAAGTTGTAGTAATAGTAAGATCTAGTATGTTCTAGGTAGTTACGGTAGTTCAGTATATAAAACAGGTCCTGAGAGAGCTGGAAACTCAATAAATATTTGCTGAGATAATGAATAATGACCTCTTTACCACCAATGACAACTCAATAAATGACTAGGTATTGTCCTCTTTCTCCAGATACAGAATAGAACAGTTAGATAAATATGCAAGTTTAAAATATTATAGCAACATTGCAAAGTTTTCCTCTGATGCTATCACCTAGATTTAAAAGAATGTTCAATTACCTTGCTATGGTTTGATCAGTGTCTCCTCAAGATCCACATGTTAAAGGTTGATTCCCTGATAGTGAGATTGTAGGTTGTAGAGCCTTTAGGAGGTGGGGCTCAGGGGAAGTCCTTAGGTCATCAGAGATGATCTAAAGGGACTGTGTGACCCTGACCTCTTCCTTCTTCCTTTTGGCTTCCTGGTTGATGATGTGAGTGGATTTGCTGTGGCACACGCTTTCCACCATTGCCATCCTGCATGACCACCAGAGACCCAAAGTGCTGGGTGTGCTCAGACTGGACTCCCCCAAACTGTGGGCCAAAATAAGCCATCTCTCTTCCTGAGTTGATTACTTCAGGTACCTCAGCAGAATGACAGCAAGTTGACAGATGCATATCTCTTCATGGAAACTTCGCTATTTAAAATATTTTTAATGACTTCATTGGTCATTTACCAAGATCATGGGTATTAGCAAATTGAAATCCCTAATTACTTATCTTAAAAGTAATCATAAACTGGGTGCAGTGGTGCACGCCTGTAATCCCAGGACTCGGGAGGGTGAAGCAGGAGGACTGCAAGTTGAAAGCCAGCCTCAGAAAAGTAGTGAGTCCCTAAATAACTTAGGGAGACCCTGTCTCAAAATAAAAAATAAAAAGGGCTGGAGATGTGGTTCAGCCAGATACCAAAGAAAAAAAAGAAAAAAAAAGTCATCATAAACAGTGTGAAGCCATCTACAGTCCCCTTAGTCAAAACCCACGTGAGTCACAATTAGAAAGTATATTCCTAAGCGTACCTGGGAACACTGACTTTCCTAATCCAATTCACAACATAATGTGCAGGGAGTGCTTGAGGAGTTAGCAGGAGCTATTTCTAGAATCTTGAAGTTAAAAAGAGAAAGATAATAATTAAGTGAATGCTATTAATTCACTTAAAAATGAATAACAGGGATATTATAGTACAGAGGTACCTGATTTTATTAACACTTACATAATCGTGTGTTTTTTTTTCTCCTTTTTCAGTGAAGGGTAAAGGAGAGGATGGATTAGCATACAACGCTGAGCAGCCTGCTCTGGTTGTGCTGTGATGAGCAGGGCTGCTTTTGCACTTCTAGGGCAATGTTCTCGACATGGATGAGTTGCAAGGAGACTTGTGTCTGTTCCCAACAATCCAAAAGGATTTCCACAGCTAGAGAATATCTGTTTCTGCAGTGCCTCTCTTCAGGGGTCCCCTCCTGCTCACCAGCTCCTTTGTACCCCGAGGAAGTAGTTTCCTAAGCAATAGTGGACCCACAGATGCCTGTAGCCCTAAGTGCAGCTTCCCATTCCCTCATCAATTACTGGAATTGATTGGCACCTAAGGGTTCTCCATAACCGGGGGGAGGAAATGAGATCCTATGGATTTCTCTCATTCCCCATTATGTGTGTGAAGCAGTTGGGTTTGACTCCTGCCTGGATGAACGACCCTGCTCATTTTGCATTTCCCCTTCTCAGGGCCTTGCAGGACAGGAACATCTGTTCATCTCTCACTGTGGCACTGACCAACTTGTCCTAACCTGAGTCTGGGCTGCTTCTAAGGACTCTGATGCCTCACTTTGACGTTTCTCTCACTTTTCTTCTCCTACTTTATTTTTGTCAGCCTTTTTGCCGCTGTGATTAAAAGATCTGAGCAGAACAATTTTAGGAAAGAAAAGATTATTAGAAGACTCACAGTTCCGGAGGTCTCAGTCCATAAGAGGTTGGCTCCATTCCTTGAGGCTCAAGGCTGAACATCATGGCAGAGGAGTGTGGCAGAGGGAAGCAGCTCACATCACTGTGATCAGGAAGCAGAGACTCCCCTTGCCAGATACAAATAGGTACCCCAAAGCCACACCCCGATGCCCACCTCCTCCAGCCACACCCTACCACTTCAGTTACCACTCTGTTAATCCCTATCAGGGGATGAATTCACTGATTGGGTTAAGACTCTCAAACCCATTCATTTCTCCTCTGAACCTTTTTGAATTGTCTCACCTGAGTTTTGGGGGACACCTCACATCCAAATCAGAACATATTTCGAACAATCCGCATTGCAGAAGTTTCCTCCTTAGTTCAGTCTTAAATGATGGGTAGGGGACAACCAGAGAAAGCGGTAGGAAAGAGGAGGACAGGGCTGCAGTATGACTTTCCTGGGCCCTGGTTGTTATTGTAGGCACCTTCCACCGTAGACAGACATTTCTCCATTAATCTACATATATGCACATGGTTATGTGTGTGTGTGTGTGTATGTACACATATATATCTATATATCTTTCCATAAATCAGTCTCTAACACACACACACACACAGACACACACACACACACATACACATAGACACACACACAATCACAAACGCATGGGGACATAATAGGTGAGAATAAAATAAAGAACGTGAAGAAATGACACAGGTTTTATTATTTTATATGGCCTCCTGACCATCATCTCAGGGAAATTTCCACAGTGTTCCATGAGGCAGGGCAAGATGCAAGACTCTATTATAAATGCACATGTTTGTTTTTTTTAAAAAGGGAGAGAGATCAGCTAATCCTCCCCAGGGACCTACTCACAGTCTGTTAAACCTTTAAAGAACATTTCATGGGGCCTTGGAGCCTGTTGCCCTCAGAGGCACACTTTCATGAAGCTGCTTGTGTTCTGACTTGATAAGGACGAGGTGTCAGCATCTTGACATGAGTCCCCCACCGGAAGGAGAGGGAGCTCTGAGGCTGACTTTGTTTCCACTGCGCCCTTACTTACCTTACTTCCCCACACCCGAGCCTGCTCACGCTGGGCAGTGTCGGCTGCTCTTCCAGTTTAGCTGCAGAATCGCATCGTGCACAGTCCGTGTCTTTCCAGACACTTCCAGCAGCGGTTTGTTTGCCTTCACAGTGGCTCGCAAAGGAAGGCATGGCAAGGGGTGTCTTCTCCATTAACAGATGAGCCCTTTGCAAAGCCGTTAGCTTACTGTCTCGAGCTGGGATTGGAAGTCGGTGGTCTTCAGGCTCACAGACACATGGTGTGCAGTTAGGACAGGGGAAGCTTTGGAGACGAAGCCCACCCAAGGCACGGTGTGGTGGTCTGACATGTGCTGCCTATCTTTCCCCAGCCCCTGCAGGAGAACCAGACTATAGTTCTGTCCTTTTCACACTGGTGACTGTGGGAGAGTGAGCCCTGTTCCACCTCAGTCCTTCTTCCTCCCAGTTAGGGTGGCTCTGTCCACCTCTGCCCAGACTCAGGGGATGAGATGGGAACTGAGGAGGACACAAGGTTGGAGGCCTGACCACCTCTCCTGTCTTCACCCAGAACTCAGCTCTCTCCTAGGCTTCCCTCCCCCTTACTCCCAGCCTGAGCAAGTGTCCCTGACCCTCTGTGTCCTGTCCCTGCCACTCAGGATCTGTGCAAACTCTCACCTTCCCAGGGAGGCTGGGCTCTGACACTGTGACCTAGGCTTCTCTGCAGTGGAGGGCGTGGGGTCCATCTCCACCTCCCTGGGGGACATTCCTTCTTGGGGGACAGAGGGGACAATGAACTGATGGCATTTTAGCACATTTTTATTTTTTGATAAATAATAATTTTGCTTCATTCCAACAATAGAGGAACTTGAAAGGTGTGTCAGTTTGGTCACAGTGTTTGAAAGGTATATTAGAAGCAGTTTTAGCTCCGGGCAGGAAAACATGCCTTGACAGTTTAAAACTGAATCAGACCTGCAAACAGGAATGTCCTGAGCCTCTACTTCTACAAATGATTTACTTCTGGGTGAAAATGTGAAAAGATCGCAATGCTTCTTTTCTCCTCAGTATTGCTTCTAGAAAATGAAAAGCTATAACTTTTAGGGTCTTATAATAAATAATTAATCTCAAACTGCATTCAAAAACTTTTGTCATATTTCAAATAGATGTATGTCAGTAGACCTAGGGATGCCTTTGGGAGTGATGTGCAATTTTAATTCACAGTATGGTAAAATGTATTTTGCTGATTGTTGAATCTTAAGGAAAGGTGTGCAAGTGTGAAGAGCAAGGGACTCAAAGTCAGGATAAGGACTTCGTTGGCTAAGTCTGTCCCTTGGGGAAAATTCATTTATCCTTCCTGGGTCTCAGTGATTTTAACCGAGAACCCTGCCATCTCCCTCGAACACTCGTGAAGATTAAATGACATAACATATTAAAAGCAGAAATTTTGGGGGGTTTAAAACTCTATACATCGAGCCAGGCATGGTGGAGCATGACTGTAATCTCAGCATTTTAGGAGGCTGAGGCAGGAGGATCACAAGTTCAAAGCCAGCCTCAGCAAAAGCAAGGTGCTAAGCAACTCAGTGAGCCCCTGTCTCTAAATAAAATACAAAATAGGGCTGGGGATGTGGCTCAGTGTTCGAGTACCCCTGAGTTCAATCCCCAGTATCCCCCCCAAAAAAAGTCTATAAATTGAGTTTGATAATTATCTGGTCTTTAATGGATCCATTCAAATGTAATTGAGAAAATAACATACAGTGCTTTTTTGCCCTGATTTGTTCATCATTGAATCAGATAGTTTAATATCACTGAGAGCGTTAAACATCTGCATTGGGGGATTAAGAACTCAGTATGAGAACTAGGGGCATCTGGCAGGTAACCTGGTTCAAAGTCCCTTGATGGATGTGCCCTGAGGCCCAGAGAGCAACAGACACTGGCCTGAAGTGGCTAGCTTCCTCTTGGCCACTCAGGTCACCAGTGCCCATCCCAGGCTCTTCTGCCCCACAGCTCAAAGTCCTGTGGTTCTGCAGAGGGGAAGAGCCAGCTGATGTCGGAGCTGGATGAAGACTGCACTTCCTTGCGGGTGGAGAGGAGACCCTGCCTCTGCTGCCATACTTGCCTGTGTTTCCTTCTTTCCAGGTTTTTCTGTGGTGGAGGTTTTATCACAGAAGGAACATTTCAGTTCCCAATTCGCTGTTCCTGATTGGACATTTAAGTCATTTAAGTCATTTACATCCAAAACCCAGGAACCTCCACATCGGTTTTCCCTGAGGCTGAAATAAAATAATTTGCATAAATCATACGGTGTGATGTTTGATCATGGCAGATTCCATCATTTGTTTTTTGGCAGAAGATTTTCAGTCTGCCCTGAGTCTCCTATGAAGGAATGACTTGCTCTTAATAGAAGGGAGGTTTTTGTTTGTCTTCTGTTTTTGTTTTTGTACCTGAAACTGAAAATGTTCAATATCCTCCAAGGTAACAGAGAGGACTTATGTCAATGCTCACCTAGGTCACAGGGACAGGAAGGTGGGTCCCTGAACACAGGCAGGGAGTCCCTGCTGACCGGGGCCAGGCTGTCTCAGGATCCTGCCGCATTCAGAAGTGCCTCCGGTTTTCTGCTCCTGATTGAGAGAAATTTCTCACTGGCCTCTAAGACATTTTAGCAGGCAGGTGAGTTTCTTAAGTGCTTGCTGACAGTCCTTTGATAACAGGGACAAGGTCATAATTGTACCAAAAAGGTCCCTGAAAGTGAATTTCTGAAACGTGTGCCCAAACATCCTGTTCTTATGGCTAATGGGCTCCATTCAGGGTTTCTTCCAAATGACTAATGGCCTTCACTCGCGTCTGCCTTGCTCCACTCTGATACTGACAGATGGAAAGGAAATGTCTGGGAGCCAGACACGGCCATTAATGCAAGGTGATTGCTCTTCTCCTTAGAAAGGACAGAGACACTGCCAAAGGACATGCCCAGAGTCTGGAGCATAGGGACTGGGCTTGACTCTCAGCTCTTGTCACCTGTGAGACTCTAGCGTGAGCTTGTCATTTAACATCTTTAAGGTCCATTCCTCACCTCTCCAATGGGGACAGTTACTCAGATTAGGGAATGGACAGGACATGGGCCTTATAGTGAGACCAGGGTTCAAATCCTGTCTATGACCCATAGAACCGGAGTTTGGGAGCAGGTTCCTCAAACTTCATGAGTCATCACTTATCCATAAAAGCACCTCATGGAGCACTGTTCGAGAGGATTGCATGAAATCATGTAAATTATATGCCTAACACTAAACAGGGGCATCAATCACTCTTTGTTTTCCCCTTTAGCATGTAGAGGTACTACATAATTGATAAAATAAGTGGTGAGTCCAACATAGAACAGGAGTTAAGTAGAGAACAGCATTTTGATTAATTACTGTCTTCTGCGAAGACAGAGAAAACGAAATACTTTATACTTAGCGGAACCAGATGCTTTACCAAAGGGCTGCCCTACAGGTGATAGTGTTTTATTTTTCTTTCTTTAGCAACAGAAGTGCCATACGTCTTGGAACAAGGCAGAGCAGAGAATCATCCTGAAAGTCCTAAAGACGCTTTCTTTAAATTGTGTCTCTCCTTGGTGTTATTGAGTGGAGACTCTCAAGAAATTGGGTGGAGAATGAGTATCTTTCATTGTCTGGGATCAGGGTTTAGTAAAGTTCCTTGTTTTTAAGAATTGATTTCCCACCCACCTTTGAAGGAAGATTCTAGGCATTTGTTTATTTCTATTACTAATAACTATGACGTAAGCAATGATAGTGATAAGTACACAGAAATTCCACAAACATATATTGACTTTGGATTTAAAAAAGATTTCTATTCATTTGCACCTACTTGGAAAAATAATCACATTACATCATGGTTCCAGATAAAATAATCCTATTTTAATATCTGAGTCAATATGATTTTTACTTCCCTGGAATATTTCTTCCCCTTCTAAACTATGTTTTGTTTTCATATGTCATTTTCCTTTATATTTATTTTATTGTTTTCATTTATTGGGTAAATTAATTCAGTTTTTAATTTCCCATCTGAAAATTTCTGTTGAAGTGATGAATACAAATATTTCTAGTAAATATTAAAAATAAAAGTCTGTTTTTTTTTTTTTTTTAAAGAAAAGAAAATGAAAGTGGTCCAACATTTTGGAGATTGATAACTTGGGAGACAGGGGGTCTGGCAATCCTCAGTGCTGGATTTGATATTTTTGAGCTTCTTTCATCCTGAGATGTGGATGCTGAGATTACTAAGAGCTGTGATCTTTGGTATAATATTTATGAAAGTGGCATCATCCTTACGCAGTCAATCTGGGGTTTAGCAAGCAGACACATCAGTATGCAGTGTCTACACATCACCAATCAGACTGAGCTGATAAACTTCAGTGAAGACCCAGTGTGACAGTAGGGAACTATGACAATAGCAAATGAGCCAGAGTTCAGTTGATTCCACACTTGGCACTAGAAGAGGAAGGTAGACCTTTGAGCCAAGCATGACTGCAGGGTTCTTGGACAGAGGACAAGAATTGGTGTTTCAAGGGAATTATTGAACTTTCTGCTAATAGGGAAAAGAGTTTCAGGAATTAGCAGAGACAAATATAACTACTGACTTTATTTGCATAGTAGTTCTAGATTCTTTTACATTTGTTATATTAGATCATACTCTTTTGCTCTTCTATTTTCAATGACCTGGATACTTCTTACCTTCTACACTTACTTTGAAAATCACAAGTTGTCTAGTGTAAGGACAGGATTCCTCATGCACTGGCAGGACAGCATCTAGTGTCCCTGTGGCGCAGCATCAGGGAGGCAGGAAGGGAGACAGGTGTGCACTCTGAAGATTATCCTGTGAGGCAACGTCATTAGGGGAGGGACAAGGAAGCACCCACACTCATTTCTTGTGTCATTGATTTGACCTCTCCTCAGGTGCAAGAATTTCTAAGACATATGCTACTTAGGATAGAAAGAAATTACAATTAAAAAATCCCTCTTAAGATTAAGAGTGATTCTCCTCTCTCCCCATTACTTTTGTTAATCAATGGTACTTTTTGTACTTTTATAATCATGCAAACATTTATCAGTCTAAAATCAGAGAATACTCCTTTCACTTTTTTGACAGCTTGCATTGAAGGTGTTTGACTAAGGATTGAATTTGTAAATAAAGAAAATTATCATATTGACACAAACAAATATTATTATAACAATCTGAGAATAATTGCTTACACAGTTTCAAAGCTGTCAATTATTTTTTTAAATTAGTACAACTTTGTTTACTGGCCCTCTGTAAAACAAAAACAAAAACAGACAATAGCAACAACTACTAAAAAAAGTAAGAGAGATAGGTGAAAAATGGACATGATTTTTCCCACGATTCTTTAGAATTCAGGGATTTAATACATGTCACACTGACCATGTGACTATTTTTGAATCACATCATGAATGAGAATTTTCCTTCTTTAACCATATTGCTATATAATTAACTTTTTCATGTCGTGACTAAGTTATTTCATCAGAAGAATTTTTGATGCAATTTTTAAAACATACTGAATTTAGGGAAAGGGAATATAAACTTTCATTTTAAATAATTTTCGGATAAAAATTATATTTATTATAGCACTATCTAACTTCATTGATTTCTGCTCTTATATTTGTTATTTTCTCCTTGCTTTGGGTTTACTTTGCTCTTTTCTTTGGTTGTTTAGGTTTGAACTTGGAATACTAATTTGAAATTTGCTTTTCTAATGTAGAAAATGCCACAAATTCACGCTCAGCATTTTCAATTGTGTCCCACACATTTTAAGATGTTGTATAGTTTCAATAAGTTCAATGCATTTTTCCCTTTACCTTGAAGATTTCTTTGTGACCACTGGCTTATTTACAAATGTGTTGTTTAGTTTTCACTTGTTTGGAGGGTCCTGCTACTGGTTGCTAGTTTAGTTCCACTGTGCTTAGAAAAATACATGTCACACAATTTAAATTCTTTTAAATTTATTGAGATTTGTTTCAACACCCAGAATGTGGTCTGCTTGGTGCGTATTTTGTGATTGCTTGAGAAGAGTGTCTATTCTGCTTTTGTGGCATGCAGGGTCCTGTAGGGGTCAATGAGACCTTGTCTGATGGTAGTGTTGGCTTTTCTATGTTCTTGCTGATTTTCTCCAGTTGTGCCATGTGAACGGAGGACTGTCAGAATTTCTAACTCTAATTGTGGACTTGGCTCTTTCTGCTCGTGGTTCCATAGGACTTTTGCCTTTCACATGTTGCAAATGCATTTGGTGCATTCTTTTTTTTTTTTTTTTTGGTACTGGGGATTGAACTCAGGGGCACTCCACCACTGAGCCACATCCCCAGCCCTATTTTGTATTTTATTTAGAGACAGGGTCTCACTGAGTTGCTTTGGGCCTCAATAAATTGATGAGGCTGGCTTTGAACTCGCAATCCTCCTGCCTCAGCCTCCCATACCGCTGGGATTACAGGCGTGTGCCACCTCGTCGGGCATTTTGGTGCATTCTTGTCTAGGGTTGCTACATCTTCCAGGTGGATTGGCCTCTTCATTATTCTCTGTGTCTGGCCCTGGTAATTCTGTTTGCTCTCAAGTCTCATTTTATCTGAGATAAAGCCACTCTTGCTTTAATCCAATTAAAATTTCCATGAGGTATTTTATCATACTACTTTCAAACTGCTAAATCGTGGTATTTGGAGTGAATTTCTCACATAGCTGGATCTTATTTGTTAATCCAGTCTTCAAAGTTCTTTTAAATGCTCTATTAGGCCATTTATGTTTGATATAATTTTTGTAATGGCATGTCTTTCTTTTATTGTATTTTTTTCATTTTATTTTTAGCTTCTGTTAGGAAGAGAGAGAGAAGGAAAGAGAAAGAAACAGAGATGGGGACAGCTTCTGTAAGTCGACCAGGTCAGGGAAACAGCCTCCCCAGACTCTCATGAGGGCATGATGTCTTGCTGGAACTTTGAGATTTTTAGGACTAGGGATCTCCACAGTTATAAGAAAAATGATTTATTTGCATCTAAATCATCAATACACTGTTAGCACAACAATTAGATACTAATGTAATGTGTCTTACTGTGGGTCTTTTGGTTTGTCTGGTTTGGGGTGTGCTTCTTTTGCCAAACTTGGAATATTTTTATCCAGTACATTCAAGTACATTTCTAGTCTACCTTCTTTCTCCTCCTCTCCTTTCCTTTTCTCCTCTTTTCCTCCTCCTTCCTTCCTCTCTCCCTCCCTCCCTTCTTTCCTTCCTTCCTTTCTTCCTTCCTTCCTTTCTCTCTCTCTGTCTCTCTCTCTCTGTCTCTCTCTCTGTCTCTCTCTCTCTCTGTCTCTCTCTCTCTCTCTTTCTCTTTCTAATAGCAAAGACATTAGGCCCTTTATTCTAGCTCCACAAGTCCCTAAATCTCTCTCTATTTATTTTCTTCATTTTTTCAGACTGGGCAATCTCTCTTATTCTGTCTTCAGTTTCATTGATTCTTTCCTCTGTCCCCTATAATCTTCTATGGAGCTTATTCACTGATTTTTGAAATTTCAGTTATTCTATTTTCAGTTCTAAACTTTTTACTTGGTTCTCCTCTATGTATGGCTTGGTTCTAACATGTATGTTATATATTATATATCCATATGTTCACATTTGGTTCAGGTGTACTTGTAATTGGATTATTTTTGAGATGATGCTTCAAAATTTTTGTTAGATGAATTCATGCACCCTGGTTGTTGCAAAGTTGGCATCCAGGGCTCTTGTTTTTTCAAATTCATCTTTTTCAGGTTTTTGATGTGCCATTTTGTATTGTAACTTGGACCTCTGAGTTACTATGATGCTGGATCTTGCTAACTCCTCTCCTTTGGCTGGCTTCCCCTGATGCCACTTTTACAAGGGCAGTGGGGGTTCTCTTTTGTCACTACCAGGTTGCAGTGGAAGTCTTGGTCATTCTCCTCTGTTGACACCCAGCAGTGGAGGGAGGGCTCCTTGCTACTACTAGACGTGGATCTGAGTACAGGCTGCCCAGCTGGCTCCTGTCATGTCACCTTTCTGAGGGACAGGGGTATTCTATGTTTCTCCACATCTAGACTCCACTGATACCACAGGGTGGTCTCATTATGTCTGGATGGGGGTCAAAGTCCTGACTTTTCATTAGCCCTCTGTGACATCCCCCCAAAGGGAGGAAGAAGGATACTTGTCCCTGCTGAGTGGGCGTGAAGTCCAGTCTCCTGGATGGCCTTGTGTTCACTGGGAAAGGTGGGGGAGGCTGTACTCGCTGCTCAGCCTGATGAGTCCTGCCTTCTTACGTGGCACATGGACCACTGCCCCATGGTGTGGCTGGCCATTTCATCATGAACTGCTAAAGGTGGACATGCAGGCCCCTCCCCTACCTCTGCTGGTCTGGGTGGCGGCAGGGCCACAGGTACTTTCCAAGATCTGTTCTCTCTTTCCGGCTTGGCCCTCTTCTTGGTTTTCTCAGTAGAGATAGCAAGCTTTTGCTGGGACATTTTGTCTGCTTCTGTGAGCATTTCCAAGTTGGGATTCATGAGGCGTAAAGTTCCATGTCTGGGTATACGAAGCAAAAGAAATGCCAGGAATTCACCCTGGGCTCTTCCTCAGTTCCTGGGGTTCTTTGCTTGCCTCCCTTCTTGTTACTACATTTGGGAATCCTCCTATATTAGTTTCATATACACCATGTGCAGGGATCTTGGGTATAATAAGTGGGTGGGAAGGGAACTGTACATCTCCATTCTTTTCAAAAACAGAAGTCTTAATGACTTTTATGAGTATGTTCTTTTTAAAAAAGTCTATTTGGTCTTATAATAATTACTATTCTAACTTAAAGATAGTATCAGTTTTGAATGCTTCTTTTTCTCCTCTGCTTTTCCTCCTTGAGCTACATAAGCTGTGCAATCTCTATCTCTACCATAATGTTTGGCTACCGTAATGTTGCATAATGTTCGAAAAACTAGAATTATTTGATCAACTGAGGCTGCTCTCACTCTGACTTTCGTCATCTTACCTGCTCTCACACTGACTGGCGTGGGATGGCTGTAAGTATTTTGGGGATCTAATAAGGGTAATTTAAAAAGGGGAATTTTTTGTCTGGGCTCAGTTTAATCTTGTGTTGTACAGACTTCCACGTGCAATTAAACTACTGCTGACTGGCCAGTTTCTGTGCAGATTCGTCCAGTGTTGTGATACAAAAGATGCAGGACTAGAGATCTTACAGGAAATCAGTGTGTCCTGCTGGAAGGCTGCCTGTCTCTGGAAATAAGTTGACGATGGAGGAAACAATGGCTCAAAATATGTGGGTCAGAACTAATCAGTGAAAAACATTTTCCAAATCTCAATTCATATTTAAAAAAATACTCATTAGAATACCATTTGATAACAAATTTGATAAGGCATTAGAATTTATAGGACATCATCAATAATTAGTTGTGAGCTTAAAAATGTTTTTAAGTTACAAATAATTTTAAGAATTTCAGTTAACATTTTAGAGGAAAAACTAAATTATATTTCTGTTCTTTTTACCAATAATAATGCTACAACATCCTTGTCATGGGAAGATGTAATCAGTGAATGTGTAGACAAAATGTACAGGGAACAAGCACACATTGGTGAGGTGGACCACACAGTTAGGCAAGAAAAATATTTTTGCTGTTTTTGGATTTTCTGATAGTGGTGGTCTTCATTAGCTTTTAAAAATCCATAACTTGTAATTTCCTTTAAGAAATTACACATTTCTTCATGTTCGCACTTAATTTCATATCCTTTCCCTTAAAAGAACCCTTAATTGAAAAAGACTTCACATTTCATGAAGCCTGGACCTGTCCATGGGCATGCCTTTCTTCCTCCACCTGCACCCCTCTCCAGTAAGATGGGAAGGATATGAACTCTCTTTGCTTTCATGGTAATGACTTTTGGAACTGTAAGCAATTTGATTTGGTCCATTATATCCTAGAATCCATTATTTTCTATTGAAGGTAATGAACCCCATTGTACATTCTTCCCAATGTAAGAGCTGTTAAAATGAGAAAAAAAAATGTGACCTTTGAACAAATAAGATATGGTATGGATCTGAAATAGAAATGAAGCAATATTTTTGATTCTTCCAATGAATTTAGAGTACTTATTCCATGTTTCTTCTCCTCTGAGTTGCTCTTACCTGTTTAAGTCCTCACCTATGTTCACTAATCCATTATGAAGATATTAGCATGTTAGAGAGGATA
This sequence comes from Glaucomys volans, assembly GCA_020662805.1. NCBI lineage: Eukaryota > Metazoa > Chordata > Mammalia > Rodentia > Sciuridae > Glaucomys > Glaucomys volans. The sequence continues at coordinate 70,693 of JAJEJO010003229.1, forward strand.
TGAGAGCAGACAACAGCAAGAAAGACAGGATTGGAATTCTGACTCCGGTAATGTTTAGCTATATGACCCCAAACAAGTTACAGAACCTCCTCATGCATTAGTAGCCTCATAGGTAACATGTTAATTAGTAGTGTCTACCTCATGGACTTTATATGAAGCTTAAGAAATGTAGATGATATAGACATGCATTTAGTTAGCTCAATGCCTGAGATGGTAAATCCTATAAAATATTAGTGAAATGCACCTATTTAATTAATGGGGTCATTTTTTGGAAGAATTTGTTTTATTTTTAAATATAATTATTTTATATTATAATCGTTGTTTGTTTGTTTGTTTTCTTCTTCCTTCTCTTACCTCAGGACCAGAAGTTTGTTCCATGTATCTCATTGCATTTTCGTGTGATTTATACCCTTCCTTCTTGTAGCGAAGTGTTAGGAAACTGTCCTGCTTTTGTGAAGTTGCTGTCATTTGGTGAGGACCTCTTCTCCCCTCCTGGTCACTCTCTGCTGTGAATGGCCTGCCATCACTCCTCCTTCCCTTCCTCCTCCCTCCTTACCCTCCTCTGCCTTCCATCTTGCACCACAGTGGTACCCTCCCTCCACTTCTCATGTTTCAGACCTGGTCTCCATGAAGAAGTCATCTAAGAGTCACACAGTCCTTTAGCTCTCCAAATTCAGTATTGTTAGTTGCAACCCAGTTGTAAGTGAAACTCCAGAATTTGCTATCCCCTAATAGTAGATCACCTCTGAAATCATGCTAAACATTTCACTTTCTGTCCACAACATCCTCCTTTCTTACCCTTTCAAAGCTCCCACACCCTCAGATTTTTTCAATTCTTTGGTCATGGATGACTTGATTCAATGTTTTTATTAATTTATTGAAAGTATCATGAATTTTTATCTCTTTTTTCCTTTGTTTTACCCATCCCAAATGGACATTATTAGGATTCATACCACCATTCATATGGGGATTCATATTTGGGTCTGGGCAGCTGACTCTGCCTGAGGAAAATCACATAAGTGAGATTTGTTTCCCTATTTGACCAAGAAGTTGAAAGGAGAATTGCCCAGGAATCCTTCCATGTGTCTCTAATAGCTCTTTTTATCATGGTCTAAGATGACCATCTCAAAATGAATTCTCTTCTCACACCATCCCTTCATCACTCTCAGTTGACAACCTAGCTTCATATTTCAAATGGAAAATTGAAGTCATCAGATGTGATTTGCTTTATCATTTCTGACATGGAAGCCCCTTTAATATGTGCTAGGTGACAGCTGATGTTCATCTCTCAGGTGTATGTGTCTGGGATCATAAACTCTAAAACCAGAGGGACCTGCTGTCATAGCTTCCAAGATGCTTATGTGTCCATTCTACATTCCTCTTGAGATAATTTTCTGGGAAAGAAGAGATGTTAGGCTTTTACAATATGAAGATTGATTTTAATGTCCTACCCTTTCTGATGAGATCTGTTTTTCTTTGTAGCCAGAAGTATACAGATGTGAAAGAGGGAGTACAACACAAGAATCCAAGAAGAACCTGCCTGCAGGTGAAACTCAACCTTTGAGATAAGATGAAGCTTCCATTCATCAATACCACTTGGTGAGTCCCTCTTCTGCAGTACCCACTGCAACACAATGCACACCAACTCAGCCTCCTTCAGACTGATTTCTTCTACCAGGACAGGACTGCAGTGGTGTGTTAATCAGCTTTGTGCTGCAGTAAAGAAAACACCTGATAGGAACAATTTAGAGGAGGAAAAAATTATTTTGCATTTACTGTTTCAGCGGCTCAGTCCATGGTTGGCAATTACATTGCTCTGGGCAAGAGGTAAGAGAGAATGTCATGGCAGAAGGGCGGAGGAAAGCCTCTCAGCTCATGGCAACTAGGAAGCAGAGATTAAGTGAGGAGCAGGGACGAGTTATGAACCCCAAAGGCACACTCCCAGCCACCCACCTCCTACAGCCAAATCCTACCTGCCTAAGGTTACCACCCAGTATCATAGTCTTTTCAAATTATTAAATCATCAAATGGATTAACCCACTGATTAGGTTATAGCTCTCATGATCTAATCCTCCAAACAATCCTAAATTGTCTCACACAGGAGCTTCTAGAAGACATGTTCTATCTGAACCATAGGAAGTGACAACAACAGCAGATTCAGGCAACTTCCAGCCTCCAGTGGTTATGGAGGACAGTACTGAAACTGACTTCCCAAAGCTCTCAGGAGCTACGGCTACCCAGATTGGGAAGACACTAAAGTTTGTCTCACAACCAAACTTGTATGAACTTGTACCTGTCTTTACTTCTTTCTGTTTTTAGCATAAAAATAATTTCTCCACCTATCAGTACTTCATTATTGTATTGAATTTCTTTTCCTCTTGCTTTTCAACAGTCTCTATGACTACTCTCTCTATCTCCTGCACCATTAATTTTAATTGCACTAGTGAATAATTCCCAATGTCTTAGGAACATTCTTTAACATTACCCAATTGAAAAAAAAAAAATCTCTGAATCTGTATCTCCCAGAGTTTTACTCTAGTAACTGCCCTCTTTCCTGGGTCTACATTAATAATCAAAATTTTCAAGAGCTCTTCTACCCATCTTTCTCCTGTTATTCCCTTCAGTGGTCACTGAGTGCTGTGTGTGTGTGTGTGTGTGTGCGTGTGTGTGTGTTGGGTTTGAAAAGTTAATACAAGATGTGCATATACCCCAAATCCAGAATTAATAAAACTATTTTACCATTAAAATTCAAGCATAAAAATTTCCTTTGTTTCCTTCAATTGCATTTCTGAGTCTCCTTCCCTAAAGTAAAAGTCAACTTGAATTTGGTGTGTTTCCTTCTAATTTACTTTGTGCCTTTTTAAAATTTGCCTTAATGCTATCTTGTATATGTCATTCCTCAATTAATGATTTAACATTGTGAAAATAAAATACTCTGATTAGCTTATTTTAGTTTTTATGGAATTTTATGTATGAATACACCACATTATTGGGGCATTTATGTTGTTTCAAGTTTTTCTGGTACATGTTTGTGAGATTTTCTACACTGTAAACCAAAGAACAGAATTTCAGTATAGTAAAATGTGTTCATTTCAGTTTCATTAGGTTTCTAATTGCTCTCCAAATTAGTTTTATATATTGGTAATGTCAGACTTCCTGAATTTTGACAATCATCTGATGCATGTGTAATATCCTCTCATTGCTTCAATTCACTGTTTCCTGATTTCCTGTATACATTTCCATATTTATTAGTTATTTCCCCCTCTGGGAATTGCCTGTTTGGTTCATTTTTCCCACTGAATTGTTTTTTTTTTTTTTAAATGTTGACTGTTGGCATTTTTTTTCCCCAGGAAACTAAAATTCTTTGCTAAGTATACGTAGTAGAAATACCTTGTGTCAATTTGGCCCCTTTTTAACTTTTATATGTGACACCTCTATGTTACAGAAATTTAAATCTAGATATGATCAAATATATTGTTAGTCAGTTTTTTCACTGCTGTGACCAAAGAACCTGATGAGAGGAGAAAACGTTTGTTTGAAGTTCGCAGTTTCAGAGGTCTAAGTACATAGATGCTCAAATCCATAGTTCTGGGCCAAAGCTGAGCTAGAACATCATGGCAGAAAGACATGGAGGAGGAAAGCAGCTCAGGACATGGCAATTAGGAAGGAAAGAGAGCTCCACTCACCAGGAACAACATACAAACCCCAAAGGAACACCCACAGTGACCTGCCTCCTCCAGTAATACCCTACTTGTCTACAATTACCAGCCAGTTAACCTACATCAATGGATTAAGCCACTGATTAGGTTAAGACTCCCATAATTCAATCCTTTCACTTCTGATAATTCTTGCATTGTCTAACACATGAGTTTTGAGAGACACCTCTTATCTCAACCTTAACGTACATCAATTCTTTGTGCTGTTTTAGTCTATCTTATCTAAGACATTTTTACATTTTCAGCATTCCCAACACCATTCCTCCTACATTTTTAAGTGCATTACAAGTGATTTTATAAATTAGTATTTAATGCATCAGAAAGTCATGGTCTTGAAATGATGTACATAGCACGGTGATCTGGGTTCTATTTTCCTTCACCAATGCCAACTGAGCTATTCTACCTTTTCTGAACATCATTGCATACTGTTCCATATGCCATGAACATCAGGTACTCATTCCCACGTATGCTGGGTCTTTAGTGTCTTCTGTTGATTCGCTTTGTCTGTCTGCTTTTGAGTCTCTGCCTTAATGTTTTAATTACCGTAGCTTTATAAAGGCTGAAGTCTAATAGGAAAAATTGGCTCACCTCTTAGTTTTTAGAATTACTTTGGAAAGTATTGGATAATTATTCTTTCAAGTATTTTATAATTAATTTGTTTAGCTTCCTGAAAAATCATGTTGAGATTTTGATTTAAATAACCTTTAAAATATATATTATTTTGGGAGAAAGTAGCCACTTTAATGAAGTTTCCTATGCATAGCAAGTCTTATATGCCCATTAATATAGATTTTATTTCATCTTTTTAAATACTGTTTTATAAGTCTTTTAACATGGATCTTGTACCTATTTTTCCAGGTTTATTTCTATATGCCTTATAGTTTAAGTTGTTGTCCTCAATGATATCTTTTTCTGTGAAATATTTTATTATTGGTAAATAAGACTGACATTTACCTTTGAGTTTTGATCTTTAATTCGACAGTGCCTCTAAATTCTCTAGTTTTTAAAAATGTTTCTACATCAATGATCAAAATCTTCCATAGTAATGAACATTTTTCTCTTTATTTTCTGTTTCTGAGAATCAAAAATGTTTGTGTGCTGTTAAGCAAAAGCATGAGGTCATTGTTTCAAAGTGTGCAGGAGGATGTGTGTGAATGGTGCGTGGCCTAGGGGATGGTCTTCTCAGAACAGAGACTGTGTAAAGTATTGATTTTTCATGTGATTGCCCACCAAAGATATCTACTCTAAAACAAATCCCTGAATATTTAAATAAATAGTCCAAGACCCGTTGTATCGATGTTGGTACCTCTGTAGAGCCAACCATGGTGGTGCTTACTGAATGCACAGATGCACCTGAGTGGTCACAGAACATAAGGTGGAAGCCAGGCATGACCTCAGCAGTATGGACTTCTCCTCACCTAGGATGGCAAGGGTATTACCAGTGCTGAATGCCTCTTTCCAACAGCAGTATTGAGGCCTGGTAAGTGGACACTTGGTAACCCTTTGATTACAGGATTATAGTCAGCTATTTTGGACATGAATTTGCCTTCCAAGACTGCTATAGTCATTCTGGTCCCTATCATACATGACTCCCATAATACCTCATTCACTAATCTGGTATTCTGCATATTATCACTCTCACCAAAGAACTTATTTGAATTGTAAGAAATCTAATAGTGGACTGATTCACATAAAATTAATTGCTCTTTCCATGCATACCCATTTGCCCAACAATTGGTAGATACCCAATTGCCTCACAATCAGAGGCAGAGCATGGGATGGCCCACTAAAGGCCCAGTTCCAGTGACAGTTGGAGACAGCATTCATGAAGTTGCAGTATATGGTTTCAATAAACCATTAATACATGGCACCAATTCTCCAACAGCCACATACATGACTTAGGAGTCAAGTGGTAGAGAGGATGTGACTCCTTTCACTACTTGATAAGCTTTTTTCACTATTCCTCCATCTTTACACTCTCCTGACTTGTAGGTCTGAGACTTCAAGGGGAAAATGCTCCTCCCAAGGCACTCAGTAATGGCTCCATCAGTTTGGAAATGAGACTGTCTCCATTTTGAATGCTATATAATGCTGAAATAATAATTATGAACTAGTTGGGGATGAATGATTTTCTTTATGGAGAAAGAGGAGGTTTATGTTGTTTTTGTTGTTAGAGTAAAAAGGACTTAGTTGGAAAACTAAAGATTCCTTGTCATGTGTCTCTTGGAGTTTCTATGTATAGATGGCAAAGTGCCAAATATAAAAATGCAGGATTATTGTGATTTCAGATCCCTTAGGTAAAGAACCCTAAGTAGGTGAAGAACTGTGTGAGAATGAAGGGTAGATGGAATCAGCAGTGAAAGGAGAAAGTAACACTTACCAATCAAGCACCTGTTCATACATGTATATGTGCATGTTAATTACATGTAAATGTGTATACATTTATATTTTAATCTTAATTAATTATTTTTTTCTCTTTACCATTCCCCTTACTGCGTACTATGAATTTTTTGGTGAGGGTTTACAATGTAGTCTTAAGATTATAGGACATTCAAGTGGGACTTTGAATTTAAGGAACAAATATGCCCAAAGTGGTCACTTGAATAGAATTTCAATGACTAATAGTATTTTCTGTCTTTTCTTTACAGGGAGAGGGTAAGAGCACACTTTGTCCAATGGAAATAGTTTTGTAGGTAAAAATGTTAAGTTGTGAATGTGACAAGGAATTTCCAGTATGTGTATAAGAATATGTAGTAATTAAATAGACCCTCAATTCCCACTTTTTCATCCCATATTCGTATGCTGTATAAGAATCATCTCCTGAAATATGGATCTAATCACTTTTGCTCAAAATATCTCCACCAATGGTTTTTCGTTGTCCTTCAACAAATGAATAAACAATAAATGACTCTAAAATAGTTTCAATAGAAATTTGAATAAAATGATTGCTTGAAGATCGTATTTGACTTCAAGTACTTAGCCGAAATTTAAAATTTGTTCACATAACCTCAAACCACAGCACTCCTGCCTTAAGAATGATCAATCTGGGACAGAGAGAGGCAAATGTGCCTGAGGTCATGTCTCGGTGGAAGAGTCACCATGAGCTGGAGTCTCCAGCATCCAAACACAGGAGGTTTTCTGGGCACCTGCACACATGTAAAGGTCTCAGGTTTTATTAAAGTGACTTCTGAATTGTTAGTTTTGCTATTTTTAAAAGAAGTATAGTTATTAATAGATGATTCTGAAAATTCAGCATAGGAAAAAAAAAGGTCTTAGTCTCCCTGGTCAACATCTGTTAATATTTTAAATAATTTTTGTTTTACTTTTTAAAATCTTGTTTGTTGATTTTTTTAGCATAGTTGATGTCACACTATTTGGATAACACATAGCTGAAATCAGAAAAAATAAGTATAGTATAATCATATCATTAACAAAGAAATTCTTTACTTTCTTGACTTAAAGAATCATTGCCAGTTAACTGTTTCATTAACTGTTTCATATTATGGAGCTAGCGAATATTCTACGATTATGAACAAGGTGATGAATTCCTTGTCACATGATGTTTTTCTCTTTTTCAGATTCTTGCACGGTAGTGAAATGACTTGGTCAAAGCCAAGCACTTGGTCAAAGCACTTGCTGGTTCCTAAAGACTCTATCATCCCTAACACTAGCTTTCAGTAATAATTAAAAACAAAAACAGAATGCTGGGCTATGACCAAATTTTGAAAAATGGTGCTTTCCATTTGCAAAGAACTTTGATGTTATGCATGGCCATGGGTTGCCTTCAGAGATAACCCTGCTATGCCTCGTGCAGTCTGCTTGAACTTAAATCTTTTATCTCTTCCTCCATGGAGCCTTGCTTGACAGCTCCAGAATGAGTAGATTTTTTTGTCCTGACTTTTCCTGGTAAGCTTTTCACTAGTAGCTTCCCAAAAGTGGTTCTGTGGATTAGAAAAGGGGGCATTCCTTATTCTGAGTCCTTCTTAAGTTTTTTTACTCCTGTATGTAATTTGGGATAAAGAACACTAATCAATTCCTTTTAAAATATATTTTTTAGTTGTTGGTGGACCTTTATTTTTATTTACTTATTTATATGTGGTGCTGAGGATCAAACCCAGTGCCTCACATAGGATAGGCAAGTGCTCTACCACTGAGCCACAACCTCAGCCCTAATCTACTCTTAATTTTTCTAGATTGCTCTGAAGAGTCAGTAAATTATCTTTCCAGTTAGTGCGTAAGCTGCTAAAGTGATAAGTATGTAGTAGGATATAAAAAATAGCTACTTCTCCTATCATCCCTGGCACTAAACCAGTTTCCCCCAAAAGTACACTTAGTGGAATGAGGAAATGCAGGGTTCTGAAATAAGCAAGCTGACTTGGGTGGACTTGTGATTTCAGCATTTGGTAGAAATGCAACTGATTCCCTTCTACTTAACTAGCAATATAGTGTCAGATACGGGGTTATATTTAAGGACAGTTCTGATCTACTGTGCACCCTATTTTTCAACATCTATAATAAATATTTCTATGTAAATGGAGCCATCTCATACTACTCAAATTTGAATTTTTAACACTTAAGAAATTTGAAAAAGACATCATTACCCTATGTACACGTGTGATTAACAAGAATGACATGAATGCACATCATGCACAACCATAGAAATGAAAATTTGTACCCCCTATGTGTACAATGAATCAAAATAAGGTCTGTAAAAATAAAAAATAAAATAAAATAAAGAAATTTGAAAAGCATATTTGATCAACTGCTTGAGGGTCCAGGTTTGGTGTAATGAAAGCACTTTGTTTTCCTTTTGCCACTGCCTTCCAGTCATGCTTTGTCACATCTCCCTTATCTTCTCCTGGATTGACCTTAGGGAGACAGTGAAACATAAGAGTGTAATGTCAAAACTTGGACTTCATATCTAATGTAAACTTTCACTCTCCACTCTACTCCATAGCAACCTGCACTCAGATTTGACTCAGACTTGCAAATTTTCAGTTTGGGAATTTCTGTAGTCAGTTTTTGCATTTTTTTTCTTACCCATACTGGTCTATTCTTTTGCACTTACGTATTTGAAGTAGTGGAGGCAGAAATGGTAAAGCTCACCAAGTATCTTTCTTCACTGGGGCAGTTTTACCTGAAATTGATGACCTCTGGGCTTTATAGGTATGCAAATGCCTTGTGGGGCACTTTTATGGGTTCCTCTGAGATCTCCTTGCTGGAGAATCTTCCAGGTAATCATTCTGGGGAGTCAATGACAGGATCTGTGGATGATTAATGATTACTTCTCCTTTTGTTCCATGTCTCCATTGAATGGCACAACTTTAGCTCTGTCTCCTACAGCCTACTTACCCCATCCAGGAAACCCATGTGGCTACGAATCTTTGCAGATGATGAAAGATGGGCTTCCTTCAGCAGATCCACTTGATGCTAATAAAAATTCACAGGTGCATAGGCAGTTGTGAAATGGATCTCAGTGCTCACAATTTGGAGGTCTCTGTTTATCATCTATCAGAGCACCTCTGGATGGCTTCTCATCCAGTATCCATGTGACACATGTTATATATTCTAGCACCTCTCTCCTCAAATATCACTTTGGTTCTTTGGTAAAAGTTGGCTTGATTTTCATGCCCAAGGACGTGGCACAGAGCTGAGGCCCCCAAATTGGATGCTGCTATGGAACTAGTGGAGTTGGCGGAGGTGTGGGCATGCAGTAAGAAGACCTGAGCTGAAGTGAGACCTCTACCCTTTTCAGGTTTTGTGACCTTAAGAATATTATTTAAACATTCAAGTGTCAGCATCACCAGAGTGTAATGTTGGGAGGTAACAAAGGAAAAAGAGTGTGAAAGTGTTGTAATGTTTGCACCATTGCATGGACAAGATCTAAGCTTTGCCTTTGCTTTGATACTTGTCTCTTATACTCACAATACACCCACCTACCTCCAAGCAAGGAGATTTCTTTTTACAAAAGAATCAGGCCCTCCGTTCCAGTATGGGACAAAGTTAACATGCACATGGAAGCCCATCCTCAGGAAGTATGCAGCAGGGTTAACACTGAGAAAAACTCTTCACTCTCCAAGTTAGTGAGGGTTTGAATGTCCATGATTTGGAGTAAAAGATGAATCCCTAGAATAAGCTTGGGGAGTCTCTTACCTTACCTCTGACCTCTTCTTATAAATACTTTACTTTTTTCTTGCTTGCCATGCCTACTGTAGCTGAGATAAGCAGATGATTACATTTTCTAAACTTATTCTTCCTATATGTGTTTAGAATTGGTTATAAGGATAGAAAAGCACGAATTTCCTTTCCACATTTCATTCATCACCTAGTGCTGAAATTAGACCTTGAGTTTGATCAAGGTCATTGGCACTGGAAATAACTATTTAATTTGGCATTAGTTCCAATTCCATATGCGAAACACAAATGAGCTAGCTAGTTGACCCACATTCTTTGGAATCAGAATATTTTTATTTGTGCAAACTTTTTGTTATGAAGGACACTTTCTCTAATCTCTCTGGGTTAATATAAGGCTAGCTTGTTATCAATAAACATATTTTTCTTTAGTGCCTTGGTGCCACCATGTCAATTGACATCCACTCGGCATCGTGGAGGACACTTAGAAGAACAAAAAAAAAAATATTCATTTATTCAAAGGTTGGCTGTACAATTCCACCTTGGTTCTTTGTGTTTTCAGCATTCTGTTCCTAGAAGGCTTGCCCCATTATTCATTTATTCATTCAAAACAAATTTATTAAGAATCTACTCTGTGACTAGCATTCTATTTCAAAATTTAATGAAGGCCTTTAAGAGCCTTTGAAGTGTCATCTCCTTTATAAGTCTATCCTATTCTGCTTAATTGCAGTTTTTTTTCTCCATTTCTTGTTGGCCAGTATTTGTTCACACCATTTTCAGATTGGGTCTCACAATACATGTAGATGATCTCATAATCGATTGTGGCCATTTCTATCTCTTTCCATTTGACTATAAAAGTAGTTCAGAGTACGTTATGAAAGAATCAGCCATTAATTTCATAATATTAATTTCATAATAAACTTCATATAGATCAGAAAGACCTCATTTCAGATCATTTTTTTAACAAAGCTTTGAGTTGCTAATAAACATAAGTCCTTACCTATTTTTAAGGGCAAAACTAGGAATAGCATGGAGTCTACCTGGCTAATTTTGTTGCCAAATTTGGCCAAGAAAGAAGCAACCCTACAAATGTTACCCTAAGGAGTCACATTTCCATCTGCAAGAACTTTATGATACATAGCCCAGGTCCTTGGTACATGTTAGGCACTCAGTAAAATGAGTGACTTGTATTTCATTTGAGATTAAGATCGGTCAACTGTTTAAAAGATATTTTATATTCAGGCTATACAAACTAAAGATCTCATTCCTTCCTTGGTAGAGAATTCCAAGAGTAATAAAAACCCTATAATGATGTTAAAATAGCAAGCCAGTGACTTTAAAAGTTCCAATTCATCAGAGACAAGAGTCTAGACAACTAAAAATAATATAAAAAACTACCCTAGCAGAATTACCTTCTGAAACCTGGATCTGTCTTTTAAATTTGTGGAAAAGTAGAAAAACTAGCTCCTTAATAAACTTAACATTATAGGAAACTTCAAAAAGATTCCCAGGAATAAAAACATCAAGATTCTCTCTACAAGCTAAATTTGAAAGAATCTAAAGGTGTGAAAGAAAGAATGATGTCTTCTGGAAGATCAGAGGTATCATTCATGAAAGGTCATCTCCTGAATGTGGGGGAAGATGGGACTAAGTCCTCCCTCAGAAATCACAGAACCCCCAGAGACTTGTCACATTTGGATGAAAGATCTGTCACGGGTGTTCTGCATATTATTTATCATGCATCTTTCACTCCTAAGGTCTTAATCCTCCAGAGACGCTGAAAGCCAGTTTATGTGGTTGGCAACCAGAAGGCTACTGTTGGACGTACTGCAGATCACCCTGAAAACTGAGAGGGAGAAGAGGATGGTGGTGAAATCCGCCACCAGCACAGACCAGTCAGCACTGAGGGGCCAGGATGAGCAGTGGATTCTGAGGACTGGTTTTCAGGGAAATGGGTACCAAACAGAGTTTATGACTAGTGTAAGGGAACCACGCTCTAATAACATAGTGGGGCTTTATGATTCAGTAATTGTGAAGCACAGCAATGAAGCCTCCCTGCCATCCTGGAACCTTTAGTAATTTCCAGGCTCCAATTTTCTCTGAAACATAATAATCAGGACTCAGATCTTAACTAAGACAAAAACATGTAATAGGTAGAATTATGCCAAAGGTAAAATAGGATTAGAGGAAAAATTGTGCAATGGGAGCAAAATTTCCTTTTCCCTCAGTTTTATAATGATGTGTCTTAATTCCTTTCCCTAACCAGACTGCTGTCAGATTGGGATTTCATAGTTCTTAATACTCTCAGAATAAATTAGCTTTAATTCATTTCATTTATTCAGGGGCAGTGGAGTGAGTGACATGGCCAGAGAACTAGTTCTTGGAGGAAGTAGGACCAAGGCAGTCTCCTCTCCATGATACCACCATCATGTCAAGTATGATGCAGAATTTGGAAAAAAAAAAATAGAAATAGTGTCAGGAAGATGTGCATCTGCAATCCTATTAAAATGAAATAAGATTTCTACATAATTCACTCTCTCTCACACAGATTTATCTAAAGGGTCATCAAACTCACATCTCCACCCATAGCACTGCCCTCTAACACAGAAGGCTGATCCAGCACTTGTTCAGTAAAGTGTAAAGGTGTTTTCCCTCCTCTGCCACAGATGGATGCATGCATACATGAATGCACACACACACACACACACACACACATACACACACACAGACATGCACACACATGCTAATGTTTTGATACCAATTATCCTGAATCTGTTGTCTTTCTTCTATTAAACAAAGCAAACTGACATTCATAGATTTTTGCCATTGGCATTACTGGCTAGTTCTTGAAGGGATGCTATTTCCTTGCTGGTTTCTGATTTAGAGCAGTTTCATGGGTGTTCCATTTTAGGGAACCAGACCAGGAAGCTCAAACACATTGGCATCCAGAGTTTCCTTCCCCAGGGAGCAAAGCAGAACAGAAAGAGGTACTATGACTAGCTGCAACTTAAAAGCACTATGGGTTCTCACTTAGCATAACAGGCCGAATGGTCTCTCTGATAAATGAATGATGATGCATAATGTGGGGGGGAAGGGTGGCAAGAAGGGAGGAAGGATAGATAGCATAGAGGGAAGGGAGGGGTGGGGCAAAAATAATAACAGAAGGTGTGACAGATACCATTGCCCTGTGTACATGCATGAACGCACAGATGGTGTGACTCTACTTTGTGTACAATCAGTGAAACAATAGCTGTACTCCATTTGTGTTCAATGAATCAATAAGTAAATAAAAAAAAAAAAGCACTCCGGGTTCAAGAAATGCAAGTCCAACCAGTGTCTCTTCCTCTCAGTGCATACCAGCATCACCTTGTCTTCCTTGCTTTGCCCCCAATTCCCATCCCCAGAGGAGCTTCTAGCTTGGTCAGAATGGATCATGAAGACTTGTAATATGCAATCTGGGCAGAGATATAAACCAAATGGGAGAGGCTGATGATAGGGTAGAGAAAAACAGATGGAGGAGAGAGGGAGGGTGGCAATTAAGAGATAGCAGCATGAACGGTAAAAAAATAATGATAGGAAGAATAAAAGAATTATGCAAGAATGGCTGGTGGGTATTAATTGAAACACTCTGACTTTTTGTACAGATCTGAACAAAAGAGTGGAATGGCATCTTAATAACTTTTCCTATAAAGACTGATTTAAATTAGTACAGCTGGTACAGGAACAACTTCATGAGCACCACCCAGGTGACCCTCTCACAATGGGGGTGCTGTTTCACCTGCTGTGGGCTGTCTTGGCTCTTGAGCATGTGCATCTGGGAAATGGTTCTTGGCTGCCGGAAGCTCCCTGGCCTGATGCCATGCTCTTCCATAAGGACATCCCTCACCTGTCCGAAGGCCTGTGCCTGGCCTCATTCCTTCAGTGCACAAGCATCCAGAGGTTCCCATGCTTTCGGCAGGAACCTGTGCTGAGACGGCATGGCAGTTCGACTTCATTGCCAGAGACCATTCACTCACCACTTACAGGGATTATATCATGGGCATTGCTCACCTCCTACAAGCAAATCTCCATTTCAGATCGTTTTTTCCTGGAAGCTGATGCATGACAAAAATTATAAGGTATCTTGGGATAGCTTACATTAGATAGGTATTCATGAATTTATTCATCCAACATCTTTGAGTGCCTATTACAGGTCCTAGAAACCCAGAATTGAATAACAGTCAAAATATTCACAGGTTAGAGAGGAAGCCAAATCTGCAAGATCCGATTGCAGGGTGGTTGATGTTATAATAGTGATATATACTTTTTGTGAAGGTACTGCAAATGTAGAAGCTCTCCCTGGGCCCTGAGTTGGTTCGCAGAGCAATTGATGCTTGAGTGGATGAACAGGCATTTGAGAATTTCATAAAAGAAAAAGAAGATACGTCAGGGAAAAGAAGGCAAATGAGGAAAGACACGGAGCATTGAAGCATCTGTTCCTCTGGTGAATTGCTAGTAGTTTTATGTGGTTGGGATTCTGGATGGTGAGAGGAATGGTTAGTAAGTGAAGCCAGAGGAAGCCGCTGCTCTTCCGTCTACCAAGCTAGTGCTGAATATTACCAAATGACATTAGGGAAACATTGCAGTTTGTGGGAGTATTTATAGTACTGGGGATTAAGCATTGAGCCTCACACTTGCTAGGCAATCAGTCTCTATATCCGTAGCCCTTTTTATTTTTATTTTGAAACAGGATTTCACAAAGTTGCCTTGGCTGAACCTGAATTTGAAGTCCTCCTGTCTCAGCCTCCCCAGTAGCAGGGATTACAAGTGTGTAACCCTATGTCTGGCCTAACATCATAGGATTTTATGGAGTGGAAGAGATATAGAAGGAGTGTAATTTTGGTTGTTTTTGACACTTGAGAGTCCAAGCACATAAATAACATTTACTGTGGTCTTCACACATGTGTGGTCCAACTGGCTTCTTTATGATCCCAAGGTCCATTCCCAACAAACTGGAGCCTGGACTTCACACAGGTCTAACTGAATTAGGGCCTCTGAGAACTGGGGCCAGGCATGTGACTTTTTAACCAGTGTTCCTAGACAGTTTGCAGTCAGGCTTGTTTGTGACTGTGGGTCTTCAGGGAAGTGCACCTGTAGACATCTCAGAGGTAGAAATGGGCCAATGGGGGCAGCAATAGCCCAGCTGATCACAGCTTGTGAAGCAGGCAAGGGATGCTAATGGTTCTTCTGGGTCAGGAATCTCTGGGGTGCAGGCCCTAGTGTCAGTGGTGCTGAAAGGAAGCTATGGCAAAAATGTTGGTGCTGCAACAATCCTGCAGAACGTGTGGACATTTTTCTGGATGTTTCTACTGCAGTCTTCTTGATTGCGTTGCACACAAGCCTCTCCCTGGTCTTTCAGGAAACCCCATGCATTCCTATTACCTATCAATTTCACTTGAAAAGGATGGAGGGAATTTATCTACAATTGAGGACTCTATGGTATTACACACGTAACTGTATCTGATTGGAAGTGTCATGGGAAAAGCACGGTGCTCGTGCAAACTGAAATTATTATTCTAAACAAATAACTTGTGATAAAATGTGGTAAAGTTCCGGAGAATTTTGTGATGGAAACTTCTCGTGATTGAAAGTAACTGATAGAAATACCACCGGCTTGCAAACCATTTCTATCTAGCACTTTACCTTTTTTAGTTAATAAGTTATCGAGTACCTAACTGACAACCTGGCAGAGTATTATTTTGCAAATCAAATTTTTTACAACTCATTTAAGTTTAAATTAATTATTTAAAGTTAGATATCAACAGATGAAGAAGTTCAAGGTTAAATTTTATTCCTTTAGTCTCCAAATGCTAAGACTTTCCAAGGCATTCATGGGACTCTTCTGTGTTTGCTTCAACTAAATTAATGATTCTTGATATTCAAGGACTTTTTAAATGACATATAATGTTTGTAAATATTACACGTATATTATTTGTAAGTAAAGAAAGACCATTCTATACATTTATACAATATGTAATAATCAAATCAGAGTAAGTAACTTTTATGACTCCTCAAACATCAATCGTTTCTACGTGTTGAGAAGGTTGGGCCCCTTCCACTTGTTTTGAAATCTATCATAGATTGTTGTACACTGTAATTTCCCTACTCGGCTATAGAATGGAGAACTCATTCTTCCTAGCTAACGGTATTTTATTGTACCTTGCCTTCCTTCTCTCCTCCCCCACCTTTATTCTCTTGTCATACCCCTGTCCTACTCTCGAGTGACCACTATTCCAGTCTTTTCTGGGGAATCAACTATTTAGTTTCCACAAATGAATGAGAGCATGCAGATTTGTCTTCCCATGCCTCGCTTATTTCACTTAACGTGATGTCTACCAGTTCCATTCACTTTGTCTCAAATGACAGAATTTCCTTCATTTGATGGCAGATTAAAGTTCCATCGTGTCCATCGGCCGCACTTCCTTTGTCCACTCATCTGTTGATTCTGTCTCTGAGCTATTGTGGATAGTGGTAGAGTGAACGTAGATGTGCAGGTGTCTCTTCAACATACAGATCTCCTTTCCTTTGGATATATCCCCACAGTGGGACATGTTGGATCACATGGTAGTTTTGTTTTTGGTTTTTAAAGGAGTCTCCATACTGTTCTCCATAGTGGATGTACTAATTTACATGTCCACCACAATGTATAGAAGTTCCCTTTCTTTGCATCCACACCAGCTTTTATTATGCTTTGTTAGTGACTCCTTGATTAGAGCAATTCTACCTGGGGTGAGGTGATACTGTGACTGTGAGGTGAATTTCCACGATAACTGGGGATATTGTCTATTGTTTCTCATACTTGTTGGCCATTTGTATTTCTTCTTTTGAGAATTGTCTATTTAGGTTCTTTGCCCATTTTCAAATCTGATTACTTGTGGTTTTTCTTCTTCTTTTCTGTGAAGTTCTTTGAGTTCTTTATATATTCTGGATATTAATCCTTTGTCAGATGAACTGTAATTACTTTCTGGTGTTTTAATGTTCATGACTTTCACTTTCTTCTTTGCTTGTCTGTTTCAAAGTTCTTTATTCACTTGCCTTGCATTTAGTCCTATATTTTCCTAGTTATCTAATTGATTTAGGTTTTTATTTCACTATCACAAAACTGCCCATCACATTCTCCTGAGTGAACAAAGCTGTTTGTGTCTGGTTCACATTCTTCTCTCATTCTTAATGTTGATTATCAATGTTTTTAATTACTCTTAATGCTATTTCAAAGGTTCCATTTCTAGGTTAATAACCTCTGAGCCACATGTGTTGCCTTCTGATATCTTAACTTTCGCTCCTATAACTATTAAGCTCTTCCTGCTTTCTTCTGATTTACTCATTTATTTCAAATGAAAGTTACCTTCGAAGTACTTATTTTTTTCTAGATGCTTGAAGCATTTCCCCTATAATTATTAGAGTCCAGGAACAGTCCCTCCCATGTATAGATAAGAATCTCTTTCAGTGTAAGGACAAGCTTTTTGTCAGCTGGGCCATTTGTCTTCCTTTAGTCCTTTAATAATTGCTTTCTGTGCATTTACCCCATTCTTTTCTTACAGTGCCCTATTACATGAATAATGACTTACCTACGTCTATCAACTATATCTCATCTTTCCTTTTAGTTTCCTTCTTGCTTCTTCTTGCTAGATTCTGGGAGTTTGAGTTGGTTTTCTAATGAAATGATTGTCTTTAGTAATGTGCATTCTGGTATGCCCTGAGAGATTGTTGATTTTTCAAGAATTTCCCCATCATTCCCTTTCTTCCCTCCTTTGGAGAGCTGTCAGCTAGCATTTTAATCAGTTCAATATCTGCTTAAATATTTTAACTTAAAATGTCTCTCATTTTATTATTTTCTGTTTTCTTAGCTTTCTCTTACCTTTTGAGCTGCTATTTTTCTTTATGTGTTTCTCGAATATTGTGTTACTGTTGCTATTAGTTCATTTTTATAAGGATCTGTAAAGATCAGTTTCAATGATTAATTTAAGCTTTTTCTGCTGCATGGAAGACATTATGAATTTTCTCTTGATAAGAGAACCCTCCAAAGGTAGGGCTGATAACAGAATCTGGGGAGACCACACGCCTCTTTCCCTTACTGACCACCTGTGGCAAATGGGGCCTAGGGAAAATTCATTCCATTACTCCTTTCTTGGTTCAGGAGGCTGTGGGGTGCCCTGTGTTCATGAAACAGTACATGATGACTTCCCCATTAACAACTGGTCTGTCCAGCTTCTGAGAACAAGATTTAAGCAGCTATAATTTGCTCAAGCTTTAATCAGGAGTGGGACACAGGACAAGGGTTAATTAGAAGGAGAAATGTGGGGATTTCCTTTTTTTTTCTCCAGTGGTAGCTCTGAGTTAGCTGGGCTGTTACCTCTACTTTGTGTGTGTGTGTGTGTGTGTGTGTGTGTGTGTGTGTGTTTTAACAAAGTGACAATAATAAGTTCTTGATTTTCAGTAATTTATTTAAGTATAAATGGATTATTATTAAACACCAATCAGAACACAAAACATGACTAACAGGATTTAACCTAAAAGTTCCTGTATGCTGTCTATGTGAGACTTCATTTAGATTTAAGGCCACTTTCAGTAGCAGGGAAAGCAGAGAAAGGACGAAAAGGGTATTACATGAGAATGTGAAAAAGAAATCAGAGATGGCAATCTTTATCCTCTGCAAAGCTGTTAAGCAAAAGTTATGTGAGATAAAATGCTTAAGTAAAACATTTTGACAATAGACAAACCATAGAATTATATAAAGATCAAAAAGAGACCACTCTCTGAGACCCGACAATAGTAAACACATGTGTAACTCACATCCAACTTCCCAAATAGAGAAAGGCAACATTGAGAGAACTGATAGAAATAGAAAGCAAAATAGGAATATCTGGACACCTCCCTGATGGAATGTAATAGGAGATAAAGCCAGGCAGAATGGCAGTCAGGGACTAGAAGGCTTCAAAACTATTATAAATCAATTAGACTTACAGACTCAGTCTTCTCAAAAGCTCATGAAATCATCTAAACAGACAAGCTTAAAATGACAAAAAAATTAATGAATGTAAAATATTAAAATTACTTTCTAAACATAATATAGTACATTCGAAATCAAAAAGGGACATGTATTCAAAACTCCACAAATCTGTGGCAATAGTGTGCTCCTAAACATGGCGTTGTTGGAGAAATGGAAGGTAAAATTAGGAGGTGTCTAGACTACCCAGATAATCTAGATACTCCATGTAGTATCTATCAAAATCCCAATATTATTTTTTTCAGAAAAATTCTGTGGAATCACAGTGTTTATGAGCAATCCAAAAAAATTCAAAATAGAAACACATTTGGAATAATGCCATCTGATTTTACAACATAGTAAAAGCTACCATATTCAACAGATTAATACTGACATGAACCTAAACAAGTAGACATATGGAAAAGAACAGAGAATAAAGCCTCACTTAAAAGTGAACCAAAATGTAATTACACACCTATAATTATCAAATCATTCAACAGATCTAATAGGGGAAGTAAACCAAATGTCCTTTCACATGTGTGGCTAAAGGCAATTTAGATAAAAACACAAAACACAGAATGTTTTTTAGCTTTACAAAGAGGAGAAGTTTTTTTTTTTTTTTTTGGAACCAGGGATTGAACTCAGGGACACTCGGCCACTGAGCCACATCCCCAGCCCTATTTTGTATTTTATTTAGAGACAGGGTCTCACTGAGTTGCTAAGGGCCTCACTAAGTTGCTGAGGCTGGTTTTGAACTCGCGATCCTCCTGACTCAGCCTCCCAAGTTGCTTGGATTACAGGCGTGCGCCACCACGCCCGGCAAGAGGAGCAGTTTTATAACATCTATGCTAAGGATTAATCTTGAGGACATTATGCTTACTCAAGTAACCATCCATAAAAAGCCAATTCCTGTGTAATTCTACTTATCTGAGTCTTCCAAGGTAATCAAACCCATAGAACAGAAGGAATGGTGTTTGTGATGAGAGACAAATGAGCACCTGTTTTTCATGAAAATTTAACTTTAATTTTGTGAGATGTAAACTTCCTTGAAAGATGTTGCACAACAATTTGAATTAACACTACTAAACAACATACTGAGAGTATTTAAAACAGTAAGCTTAATTTTATGTGGTCTTGATTGCATTTAATTTTTTTTAAATACATGAAAGATAAACAGAATTGTAAAAATCTTCAAAGCCTCTTTAAAATGTTGAAGTCCTTAACCTCGACAAAAGAATGGTTTAGTCAATAAATAGCTGATATGCATGCCAGTAGTTCTAACTGCCAGGAAGGCCAAGGAAGGAGAATTGCAAATACGAAGCCAGTTTGAACAACTTAGCAACAACCCAGAAAGACCAGGTTTCTGTAGTTCTCCAACATCGCATCTGTAGATAAATTCTGCTGAGCAGGGTCCAGGCATTCCCATTCCTCTTGAGTGAAATCAGTCGCCACATGCCTGAAAGTCAAAGGTTCCATTTCCTGGATGTCACACTGCCTCAATTTCTCCCTGTGCCGCAGGCAGACCTGGGACTCCTCTGAGTGTAGGAGAGGAAGCCCAGACATGGATCCCAAGAACCGTGGACTCCAGAGACAAAGGCCACACCAGATTGCTTTGAAAAAGAATTCTCCGTTATTTCATATTTTTGTTCTTTATCCTGAATTCACAATAAAGTGCAATGTGTTTTAGATGAATGCTCATTGCTGGAGAATTATTCAGCCTACAGAATTAAGTTGGAAAGAGATTTGCAACACACCCTACTTCCTTTATAGCTATAACTCCACCAGGTCTCTGTGTGCATGTGGCGAACACTGAGGTAGAGGGAAGAAGGAAAATAGACATGGGAAATTTGTGTAAAGGATATTAATTTAGTTTTTTACAAAATAGATAATATATTCAGGGAATTTTCAGATATACAGAAAACAATTGCAAGGATCTTTCCTCCAGTTATTAACGTCTTATATGTATGTGGTACATTTGTCACCAACCAATGCTGATATGTCACTGTTACCTAATGTCCATGTTTGATTTGGATTGCCTTAGTTTTCCCATAATGTCCTATTTTCATTAAAGGATCTTACCTAGGGTACCAATATGGGTTTTTATCATGTCTCCTTAAGTTCCTCTTGAATTGTGGCAGTTTCTCAAACTTTGCTTGCTTTTGATAGCTTTGATAGTTTTAAGGAATACTGCTTAGATAGTTTTAGAATATCACTGTTTTGGGATTTGTCTATCTTTACTCCTGATTTGACTGGAACTCTGGGCTTTTAGGAGGCAGAACACAGGGGTGCAGTATTTTCCTCACAAGGCATTAAAAGTGGGTACTGTCTGCATGTCCGTCACTGTCGACTGTGACCCATTACCTGGCTGAGGTACAGCCTTTGTCAGGTTTCTTCACTCTTCACTCTGCAGCTTTCTTTTCTCTATTTCCCTCTTTTTGATGTGTGTTCATTGGGAGGACAGGCGTGGCCCCCCGACCCTGAAGGAGTGGAGCGTTGCCTTCTGGTCCTGAGGGCAGAGCATTTGCAGAAACCAAGGCGGGGGTGAGGGGTGGGGTCGTTATGCATGGCAGATTGCTCTCGCCTCCTTATTTATTTATTTGATATTTTATTACTTTTTGTAAAATATCATGTGTGTTTATTTTCTATTTTGATTTATAATCTAATGTTAGATTATTTTGTTCTTAGATTGTTCTGGTTTGGGGATTGGGAGCTTTTTCAGTTAATTCCTGGGTTCCCTTGACATACTCCCACACCCCACCAATGTGCTGTTTTATTTCCTCCCTTCCTTTCTTTCTCTCCTCCTCTTCCTCCTCTTCCTCTCCCTCCTCCTTTTCCTCCTCCTTCTCCTCCTCTTTGTCCTTCTCTTCTCCTTCTCCCTCTCTCCCCCCTCCCCACAAGCCCCTCTCTCTTTCCCTCTCTCTCCCCTTCCTGACTTTCTGACACTTACAAGGTTCTCTAGGCTCATCTCATGTGTTTTATGATCCAGTCTCAGAATCAGCCATTTCTCAATGGAGATGGTTCCTGTGTTTAGAGAACAGAATTAGAATCCAAGATCTGAGCGCTAGGTACACTCTTTGCTATTAAGTTACTTCTTTATTATAATCTCTCACATACAGTAGGTGAAAAATCCATACGTGGTGAAAGAGAAGGAATGAGTCCAGTTCTGGGATTGTGAGCTTTGGTGTGCCTCTCTGCTTCCTGTATAAAACTGACTATAGCCAAACTAATACACAGTGTCAGAGGTGGCGGTCCTTTGAAAACCACATATATACCACAGCTGTTTCATTCCAGTTCAGAACTTGCCCCAAGGACAGCAATCACGCAGACTGGAAATCACCTTCCTCAGAGTTCATGTACGTACTCAGGGACTCCCCACACGATTTCATTCATTAATTCTGGCTCAATATGGACTTGCTTTACAACCTCAAATGCTGGCTTCCTCAATCCTTGACTATTCTTACTCTTATTCTTCTCGCTCTTCTTTGCCCCCGCCGTCTGGATCTCAGATGGACTCTGTCTATTACTACCTCCTTGCTTCACTCTTCCTCTGAACGCCCCACTAGCTTCTTGGGGTCTTGTTTCTTCTGCTGTTGTGGCTGTGTCCCCCTGCAGAGCTGCGGCAGGTGAGGGCCAGTTTTACATGCCCCAGCTTAGCAACATGCAGGGCTTTGGAGAAAGTTAGCTCCTTGTGTTGTGTAGGGGACACGCCTTTACAACAGGGACGTTAACCCTGGGGAACTCATCTGCAGGGAAGTTCTGACAAATAGCTGAGAGTTTCTTTGAGCTTTTTATATCTCCACTTTAACCATATTCATGAAAAATTGAAATATGAATTTATAAATCAGGGCCTTGGGTCAGAAGAACAGTTTTCCATATTGGTGTTTTTGAAACACGGATCCAGTATCAGCGTAATCTTTCACTTGTTTGTATTTGCATACTTTTAATCTGCTGCTTTTGAAATCCCTGAACATTCTTAAGCATTGACTTCTAGTTTCACATAAAAAATAGTGGATGAGCTATGCCCCCACCCTCCCTTTGAACAAATCATCTCTGGGCAATGTGTTGCTTTCTACATGAAAGATCTTTCTAAAATGCAAATATGACCACCAGCGTTTCTACAGGAGACTGTGCCCATCACCTCTGGGATCTGGTCCTGCACGCCTCTTCAGGGGTGTCTTCTGCTGCATATCCGTGTATCATTTCCCTGACTACGTGCTCCTCCTTGCAATGAACCACGTCCCTTCTCATCTGTGTCTGTGCCAGCCACCGTGCCACTCTGTGCTGGAGTGCATTTAGTTCCAACAGATTCACTTCCAGTCCTGATCATACCACTGACCAAGTGCACGACATTGAGCAATGCCAGTGAATTCCATGAGCCTCATTCTTTTGCCAACTGTAAAATGGGGGACGGTGATATTGAACCTCTTCTGCTATTAAACTTTAATGAGATCACATTATGTTGAGCCCTCATTACTTATCTTGACATGTATAGATGGTTTATAAATGCTCTTTCTTCTTCATTTGGGTAACTTAATATTTATTCTTCAGAGATAAGTGGAGGCTTCCCTCTTCCCCAAAGCATCAATCCTTATGCCTCTTCACCAGCCAACTTTGTAATAATTATCCGTCTTGACTGGAGGGGCCGAGTTACCTATCTTAAAATCCCCAGGGAAGTCTCTGTTTCTGATTATGCTTGCCGTTGGAATATTTATTCATATAGAGAATATTAATCATTTTTGTCAGCTTGCTTGATGAAATAAATTCATTATTATTATTTTTACTTAAGATCATATGTAAGTCTAAGTATGAGGAGAAATCAAATATCCTCATCTAGACTCTCTGGTCCCCAAAGGTCTGGTTAGTGACATTTTCATTTCCTGGGTCAGAAGGAATGTGAGGTTTCCTGCTTCAGTATTTGTGCATGTTATGGGGTCATTTCTGACAGATTTCGTCTGAGATTTAATTTCTTACTGCATTGGGTGTTCTTAATGTTTCATATGAATGCAACTAAAATGCTTGCATATTCGGTACATGAGGCATTCCTTAGTTTCCAATCACCTTTTTCTTCCTGGAATCTCATCTCAATCTCTACTTCTTTGAAACACATGGATGGTCCCCCAAAGTTCTTAGCTTCACAGGAAATTGTGGGTCTGACCTTTGTTCCATTGCACCTGTGAGGCACAATGCACCCCACAAAGTACATGAACAACAGTTGACTGAACCAAGGTGACTCTCAAGCCAACTCAGAGAACGTACTAGGGAAAGACAAAGCAGTGTGGTTGGTTCTTTCCTGGGTTAGCTATTGATTAATGATCGCCTAGTCATCATGTCATGTGTATGTGTCACATTTTATTAAACACAGTAATACAAGGCTCGAAATTCCCTCTGGCTTGATGTTAAGTACTCAGGCTCACATCCTAAGTGAGGGCTGTGTTAATTGTATAACTTCCATTATGTCGTTTGATCTCTCTTGGTTGGTCTAACTGGCTGTCAAACTCACAGTGTGTTTCTGGGAATCCTGGGGCATCTTCGAATTCCTCTCAGAGCATCTACAGCAACTAACATTATTTGCCAGTTTTAATCTTGGTCTCTCATTCCTATACAGTGGAGTTCGCCAGAGTCTACATTGTGACACTGCTAACACAGGTGTGAGGATCCACTAGTCTTCAAGGTCAACCCTTAAAGAGACGTACAACATGCAAGACAGGGGAAGTCTTCTCAATACATATTTGTCGTAAAACAAATTTTCATAAAATATGTTCACATGGGTTGATAGTTATTTTACTAACTTTATTTTTAATTTTTGTGATGCAGTGGTTATTTATAGATATAACCTATATAAAGAAATGTCTTAGAGGTATCAGGTGGGGTTGCAAATTGGTGCAGCCACTCTGGAAAGCAGTATGGAGATTCCTGAGAAAACTTAGAATGGAACCACCATTTGACCCAGCTATCCCACTCCTTGGTCTATACTCAAAGGACTTAAAATCAGCACACTACAGTGATGCAACCACATCAATGTTTATAGCAGCTCAATTCACAATAGCTAGATTTCGGAACCAACCTAGATGCCCTTCAACAGATAAATGGATAAAGAAACTGTGGAATATATACACAATGGAATATTATTCAGCCACATAGAAAAATATAATTTTGACATTTGCAGGTAAATGGATGGATTTGGAGAATATCATGTTAAGTGAAATAAGCCAATCCCAAAAAACCAAAGGCTGAATGATTTCTCAATAATTTTTTAGAGTAAAGGGACTCTGAGCCTTTATACATGTACTTCTCTCTGGGTTTCTTGTGAAGATCATATAATATAAAGTACTTACAAGGCACTTTGTGAACTTTAGTACCTATTATAATAATAGATGATTTTATACTTGTTACTATTAATTGTGGAAGGGTCAAAGATTTTGACTTCCAGTGGAAATAATTTAGATCAAGCTGTGGTCTCCTTCTCTCTCTGGTGATCCTTCAGCTGAGTGGCAGCTGGAGAAGTGACGTTCAGCTCTTAGAGTCATGTGCATCTCATGGGTTTTCATTGTTTCTTGTCACTTGATGCCTGTTGCATTGATGTGCTGTAGACTGAATGTGCTTTAATGACAGTCATTTAAACCTTTAATCTAGTTTGTTTCCAGTCAAAACTATTTCTTATTAGTAAGGCCTAATTATTTGTGTAGGCATTCTAAATATAAAGTAAAGCCTGTAGTATCTTTCCTTAAAGATCTTGTGTCTAATAAAGGAGATGTGCATCTAACTGGATTATCTCAACACAGTGCGATGAATTTGAGGTAAAGCAGAAGGACAGTGAGAATACAGGGCAGGACCCAGCCCATCAGCATGAAGATGGTTAAGTCAGGGTTCCTGGAGGAAGTGACAGCTGAGCTTGGAGGCATAATGCAGTCATCCAGATGAAGATGTCAAGGGAAGGAGAGGAGAATATCGCAGGTGGCAGAGCATCACAAGGCATCGGATTGCATAGCATATCCGTGAGCTCCTAGGAGAACAAAATACTGAAGCAACAAGGGAGAAAGATAGATTAGAGACCTAAGATGGAAAGTGAAAGAGCCCATGGGAACCTGAATCCAACCCTCTATGTAAATGGGCTTCACCAGACGGTTTGTGAAAGTTGCTAGGATGGAAATGGACTCACTGGTGTCAACCCTCACATGAAGACTTATGTACATACATGCAGCCAGGAGGTTGTGAGGAAGAGTTTTCTGACCGTAACTATCTCAGAAGACGCTGTCAGAACCACAGCCTTGCACAAAGGCCATCATAAACTCACATAAAACATACAAGGACATGTCCAGCAACTCTGCTTCACCTGGAACTGGTTGCTACCCCTGTCATGAATCCTTGTAGCCAAGGATTATTGCTTTAGAATATCTTACATAACCCTCCCCACTTCCCCTTTATAAAGCTCCCCTTCCCTCCCACTCCTTGAGTATGCCTATAGTTTACTCTGTCACATGCATTCTCATTATAACACTCCAAATAAATGTCATTATTCAAGGGAGATTCCCGCTCTGATTGTTAACTTGTTAGGTAGGATTCGTAATGTTAGGTCAGATTCGTAATGTAGAAACATAAAGGGGTCCTTAAATGTTCTGTGAAAGTTTGGTACTTTGTAGTCTAAATCCTCCTGTTACTGAGAGAACTGACCTTAGTTTGGCTATGTGTAGTTAAAGATCACATCTCATTTCCCACTTGCATCAATTAGTCCCATAAACATTAAAAACAAACCAATCAATCAGCAAAAGGCAGCATGAATGGTTCCATTTAGCATGAATTCTGGAAGGAGGCCTAATACCCCACCGTCTTCTTCCCCTGGAACTGCAATTTTCAGCGTGTCAGGGACTCCCTCACACAGGTCACCAGACAACTGGTGCACATCTAAGTGTGAAGGCTTTGCACGTTAGGTTCCAAAGCAGGAGCAGCATCTTTCCCTCATGTAACTATCTCTTTTGTCCTAAAGGAAAATCATTTCTAGAAGTTGCCTTGTAGGCTTGTAAGTCTCCTAGGCACCAATGACCACCTATTCCTGCCTCTAGTGATTTATATTGGGGCTGGGGTCTGGGTTCAGTCCTAGTTAAATGTATACATGATTCTGGAAGCAGTAAGGGGAGAGGACCAGGTAAGCATCTCTACTCCCCACTCTGCCAGTCTCATTCCAGAAGAGACATACAGCCACCTGACCCAACAGGCAGCTGACTCCACTTTTTATAATAGCTTTTGATTCTCATTCCCACATCCTGGCTTTACTGCTCAGGGGCTGGAACGTCTCCTGGTTTCCTTGTTAGATTCCACACCTGCACACTTGGCTCCCTCCAGCTCACTGTGCATGCATGCGCCCAGCACTGGGATTGGCCCCTCTCCACATTCGACCTTTTTGCCATCAATTTCTCTGCTACTGGCCCAGGACATCTTTGAAGGCCTCCTACATTGACTTCCCAAATCTTACTCAATCACATAGGATAGTTGCATGCATTTTAGTCTGGGCTGTTAAATAGATTTTCCTAAGTAACCATGAGACTTCCCAAGACCTGCAGAGTTTGTTGAGATTATTCATTCCAAACATGATTCTCATCTGTCCTCTTTTGAATAATTGATTTGGGGCAAAACAAGCCTTGTAACTATACAGCCAACCATGGGCTTTTCTGCATCCAGTTGTGGAAGGTACTTCTCAAAAAGCGCTTAAAGCTTCAGCAGGCGTGGGAATGGGCCAGGAAGCGTGCTCAAGGCTTCCTGGTAACCCCGCCGTGGCTGCCTGGTGATTCTGATACACATTCAAATTTGAGTACTGAGTACCACGAAAACGCAAAACTAAGAAATCTGAAGTTAAGTGGCGTGATTTTAGTTCTGAGTTTTTCTTATAGTTGAAAAAAGAACAGTTGATAACAATTAAGCTACCTGATGAAAGTTAAACATGTTTGTAAAGCACTGAGCATCTTTCTAAATGTTATTTATAATATTTTAATATCACAATTTTAATGTAAATCCTCGCCTTTCATAACCCACTCATCAGAAAAGGTCTTAGGGCAGGGCCATCTTTGGAAGTGACCAATGTGTGTGGAGTATGGAAGCTTTCCTTTCCTTCCCTAGCATTTCAGCTTGCTCCTCACCACCTGTATGTCCACTTTGACACCCAGCTATTTTGTCTCTAAGGTGCACTATCCATGGAGGTGGCCAGCACTGATTTTCCAAGTTGCTCTCCTTTCCTGCTTCTCTTTCCTCTCTTAGTGGGGATTCATGCGGCTGGTATTTCATTTCCTTAAAAGTCACTTTTCTCAGGGTGAAAATGACGGCTTCATTTGCCAAGTCCCACGGCTGCGGGATTGCAGTTGAGAAATATCACCGTCTGTTCAGATCCTGCCTGAGAAATGCTCTCCACTTGGTACTGAGGGTGGCTGCAAATGGTCTCTGTTAGCAGGACTGTGTGGCTTCATTTTTGGTGCACAATGTCACAACATAAAATGGGCATCGCTTCTGGTGCTGCACACATGTTTCCAGTTCCCACTTTGGATTCTCCTGCGCGGGATGCTGGTTTTGCTCAGTTTTGGTAACGAGCGATTCTATTTCCAAATGCTTCTAGGAGAAAGCATGGCTATTTTTTTTTTTTCCCCAAAAAAACCAATTCTAAGATCTGTATTAGAATGAAAGGCAGCATTTTCTAATTATCTACTATATGCAAGCAGTGTGCTATGTGCTTTAAAAAATTTTTAAAAATTTTATTTGTTCTAGTTTCTTGTACATGACAGTAGAATGCATTTATACATTTTCATAGATCATTTAATACATTGTCTTGATTATCAACAGCCCTTCTTCAAAATCGATATTATAGCACCATTTTGCAGTTGAGGATACCACAGTTCAGAGAATATAACTGTTTTCTCCAAAGTAACACAACTGCTAAATAGAGCCTTTTATTACTTCCAGATCTCTGATATCAATTTCTCTGTGCATGCTGAATAGGAAAGCCATGAGTGCTTACACACTAAAGATTTTCATTGCAATGCAATTTATGTAAGCCCCCCTGATTGTGTTTATATGTGTGTGTGTGTGTGTGTGTGTGTGTGTGAACGTGCACACGCATATAGATATGCTTTAGCTTGCACCCAACTAAGTAATTATGAATAGTCTTTGGAATGTTAGCTTTCAACTTAAAGGCCCCCACTACATATCACAGAATTATTACAGGTCTAATTGAAGAGGAAAAGGAAGCATCTACTCACGCACTTATTAGTCATCAAATAAATATTAGATACCTATTAGGTAATACATTATGCAATGAGAATAGATAAGGAAAGTCCCAACCTTTTGAGTCTTTGACTTCTTCATGCTTCAAGTAAGTTTTGTATTTTGCATTCAAGATTATCAGGTACTAGCTATTTTAGAGGTTAAGGATTCAATTCAGACTTAGTTCTGCCATATTAACTGGATCTATACCTTTAATAATTGTACCTTTCTGAGTTCATTTACTTGCCTGTCAAATGTAACAACAGCCATGCTACACCTTCTCACGGTGAGGATTGATTAAGATAGTGTATGGGAGAACAGCTTGCAATCCACAAAATGTGATGAAATGTTCAACACAGACTATTATTGATAACATTTTCTATTACTATATAATTATTGTCATTGATATTTAAAAAGATCATGATCTATAAACACCTATTACTGAAAACCCAATGAAGTCTCCTACTTCACTTTCTTCACTCAGAAAATGGGGTCTATCGTAGTTTCACTTATATTTTACAGATACTTGTAAGTTTAAATTGTTCTAACCTGTGGTCCTGAGGTCCTGAGGCTGCTCCTCAGAAGCTAATTGGGAAGCAGGATATAAGACTGCACCATCACTAGGGACCATGCGGGTCTGCTTTCAACCAGGCTCTATTATTTTTTCCTCAAGAATCATTGCTTGGGTGAAACATTCTTCAAAGAAAGGACAGAGAGACCTACCTCACACAATTACTGTGATGATTATAAAAAGATGTAAAATCGTTGGTGAATTATAGAACACTGTAAACAGCTTATCTGCCATGACCAGAACACCACAGCATGGGGATGTAGAAGGTTGTAGTGCTGGGTTTGCTTTTTGGTTTTTAACCCATAATTCAAGAAAACACAGATCCTCTTCTTTAGCTGGATTTAAAACACTTAACAATTCAAATATTTGTTTCCTCCATTTACAGAGATATTTGTTATTTTCCAGCCAGGCAGAATTCAAGGTGTGACTTGCAGCATGTCAGGGGACACTTCCCCAACTTCCAAGTGGCTAACTCCACTCTTTTCTGTGGTCCCCACGCTCCTCTCTGCAACCTTTCATCTTATCTTCAGAACTTTATTACTTTTAAGTACTTTTCTTTTTCCTCACTGAATTTTGAACTCCATGAAAATAGCAACATTTATTTCTTTATTCCTGAAACATCTCCCAGTGAAGGGGTAGAGAGATTCAGGCAAATAGTAATGAAAGGAAAACAGGGGTGGCTGTAGTTACAGAAGATAAAATGGGTTTTCAGTCTAGATTTTTGTTTCTGGGATTAAAGAAGGTCATTCTACGATGATAAAAGCTTTTACTGAACCAGAAGTTACAACAATATAAATATGTTTGCTGGACAGCAGAGTATCTAACCACATAAAGCAAATACAGGCTCATCTGAAGACAGAAATTTATAGCAATACTGTAAAATTGGGGCACTCCAGTATATCACTTTCAATAAGAGATGGACATACTGACAAAAATAATCAATGAAGAACAGCAGAGTTGAACAAAGCTGTGGACCAAATGGGCCTGGTAGCTACACACAAAATTTTCTGCCCATTCACATCAGCTTACAGTTCTTAAGCTCACACTGAGCGTTTTCTGGTACAGATCACCTGTTATTTCACATAACAAACCTCATCAGATTTAAGAAGATCAAAGTCATACCAAAATATCAAAGTCCTATCTCATTCAGCTACAATGGAATGAAACTACAAATGAGAAAATTCACAAATACGTAGAAATTAAACAATAGATTATAAAACAGTAAGTGAATCAAAGAAAAAATTGAAAATAAATTTTAAAAATATTTCAAGACCAATAAAAATGAAAATATGACATGTCCAAACTTGTGAGATGCAGTTAGAGCAGTACTAGGAGGGAGGTTTCAGGTGGTGAATAGTCAAATTAACACAGAAGGAAAATTTCAAACAGCAAAAATCTACACCTGAAAAATGAGAAAAATAGCAAACTAAGTTCAAAATTAACCAAAGTCAGGAAATAATAAAGCTTAGAGAAGAAACAAATCAAATAGAGAATACAAAAGCAATAGGAAAAAAATCAAGAAAATTAAGAGTTTTTTAAAAGGTAAATAAAATTTTGAACAGCTTTGAATAACAGAAGAGAGTCAAATAAATAGAATCATAAATGAAAAAGAGAAGACACTGATTGCAATGGATGCTTTAGAAATACAAGGACCATCATTTCCAAAGCACTTTGATGCTCCAGAGTAGAGACCAGGTGCCAGGGAAAACATGCCCCTGCCCGAGGGCATCTCTGGTGAAGTGCGGGAAACCAGCACCCATGGAGGCAGAACTGGCACAGGATGGAAGGTAGGACCTGGGGTGGTCTGAAGGGGCCAGGGTATTTCCTGGAGAAGTGAGCATATGGAAACTCTCCCTGGAACAGACCCATCTTGAAATGCTTGTGTACTCAGGTAGATTACCAGGTTTCCCACCACCCCATCCACGCTACCCAGAGGAACCAGAGAAAGGCTGCCCAGCAGGAGCGATGAGAGCAGAGGCAGAAGCAGGAGACAGAACCAGACTTTATTTTCTTTTTATTCTCGCCTCCCCATTACTGCAGCAAGGGATGAGGCTAGCCAGGAAGCAGGGGCCACCATAGAGGGCATCGCCCTGCCTGATGAAGAAGGGAGGTCCTGTTCTGGGTGCCTCCTGGTCCAGAAGGTCCACCAGCAATCCAACCTTCTAGTGAGGTTTTTGGAATGACCAGGGTTATTCTGGAGAATTCAGCACTGTCTTGAGGCTTTGATGGGAGAAGGAAGAGGCAGCGAGTGAAACCAAAGCCAATTGATTTGGTGTCAAAGTTACAGGAAGCTGCTATTTGAAGGGCCACTGATTTATACATGGGCAACTGTCTGTTGAACTGCCATCTTGGCCTCATCTTCTGGTGGGGGGCGCTGGGAAACTCAGAAGTAAAGGTGAGTCATTCTCTAGTTATGGATCATAATTTTAATCAGTCATGCTGTTCAGTCTTAAGATACTTGTAATGTCTCTCCCTTCTCCCCCTCTTCAAATCTTACAATCCAGTAAGTTGCAAAACTGTGCCTTTTGGACCAGAACCGAGTACATTCCTGCTTTTCTGCTACCATTTTAGATGCCATTTTCCTATTTTAGGCCCAGTTTTCTCCTGTCTGGGCTCACAAAACAGTTTTCTACCAGATTTCTCTGTCGCTAGTTCTGCAATTCTGAAAAATCTGAATCACATTTTTCTCTGAGAAAAACATGAGTCATTGGTCAGGTACGAAGTCCTGGTGTTCAGGAGGCCTCAGTCCTGGAAATCGGTCTCAGAGTTTTCCACTGTCCCCCAGGTTATTTAACGTTAAGCATGGATAGTGCAAAAAAATTCTGCCTTTTTCTGCAGTAGAATCGCAACATGTTTTTCTTCTCTGTGTTTTGGAGAAAAAGCTCAAAATGTTTATTTCTTAGACTTAAGCAGCAAAATGATTTGCCCATGGCATGAAAATAAAGACTAAATTAATGTCTATTCCAGTCAGTGGATTATTGTGTCAACCTGGACATATTATTATCAATAGGAGAGAATTATCAGAGTATAAGGGGAAATAAACCACCTAAATGAGAGTTAGGAGACTTATAGTTAGGAGACTTGATTTGTGAGATATGAAGAAAATCTTCAAGAGGCTGCTTCCTTCTCTGTAAAATGGGCCTAATAGCACCATGGTAGAGGGTCATAGAGAGAATTGAATAAGATAACACAAATCGGTGCTCTACTGAGTCATAGTGGAACCTGAGGCAAAGGAAAAGTCAGTAATATTGATTTTGTCTTTATTTAAGATTCTGATATCTTGATAACCATGAATTTGTCACATTAATTTTGATTTTTTAAAAGAAATTCTGCTCTAAAATGTTGTCATAATTCCTGAGTATTTTGACAATTTTTAAATTTTTAGTTTGAAGCATCTGCCTCATTCCCTTTGCCCCAGTCTTGTTCCCAAAATAATTCCAATGTTTGCCATGAATCCAGACTCAGTAAATGTTAATTTAATTCCTCCTCCACACCACAAACTACATAGGTATATATACATTCATCCATGACACTATCTACAGAATTCATAAACTAGGTCAGGCATGCATATTAAAGATTAACCCTGAAAAAACTGTATTAATTTAGTTTAATTCAAAATTAAGCACATCCATTCTACCCTTTAACACTGCAAGAAAAACCTTAGGAAGAACTAAACAGGTCTGAAGGTATCAACTCCCTGGTTTTTCCATAAAGATTGAGAAGTTCAGAAGTTAGCTTATAGTTTTTAAACTCCAGAGTGCCTGGGTCTAAGTTATTCGTATTTTGTTAAGTTGCTAAATTTCTGGAGATTGCCTATTTGAACCTCATTTTAAGAAAATTAATAAGACTTTGGACATCTTTGATGAGAATTTCAATGTGCATTCTAAAACACTTATTTTGCTTCAGCCATACTTTCTCAGGACCTGTGAATCTTGATGGTGTAATTGGTGAAGTCGGGAGTGCTTGAAGAAGGAGTGTTAAAAAGAGTAAAATAATTCCCTTTTGAGTTGTCTACAGTTTTTTTTTTTTTTTTTTTTTGAACCAGGGATTGAACTCAGGGACACTCAGCCACTGAGCCACATCCCCAGCCCTATTTTGTATTTTATTTAGAGACAGGGTCTCACTGAGTTGCTTAGGGCCTCGCTAAGTTGCTGAGGCTGACTTTGAACTCTCAATCCTCCTGACTCAGCCTCCCAAGTCGCCTGGATTACAGGCGTAAACCACCGGGCCCGGCTTCTATAGTTTCTTAATGTTTTAAATGAGCAGAAAAAATTTGGCAGTCATCATAGGAGAGCTGGAAAGTCCTAAGAGAAATTCCAGCCCAGTGACTGGAATAGCAAGCCTTTCAGACAGGAATGCAAGAACATGTGACCTTTTCAACCTCCACAGACACGCAACTGGTACAACCTAGTGTTGTTATTTGCCTGAGAATTGCCACCACAGTGGGAGCTGGCTGTTGATAGGACTGTGCCCTATGTGTTGGTTACACTAGGTGGGGAAAGGGGAGGGAAATGGAACCTGCGTGTGGGTATAAATTTGCAAGTTACATAATATGTGTTTGAAAGAGCTGAAGCTGGAATTGAAGTGCCCCGGGTCTTCCTGCAGTTTTAGTGTGTTCCATTTCGAATGCTCCTGGGAGGCATGCAGTGGATGAAGGCATGTGCTCTCAAGTCCAACTGCCTGCACACCAAGTTAGCTTCCACCCCTGATGAGCTATTTGAACTTGCTGGTTATTTGGCCTTTGAAAACCTTACTCTCCTCTCTATTGAAATGGAAGTATAAACTGATTTGCCAACAGGTTTATTAGGAGCAGGACTAGATGATGTCATTACAAAATCGTTAGGAGCTCAACAAGTGCTTTCATCAGTGGTCACATAGAATGATGGCTGCGATTAGTGGTTTAGTCCCCAGGGTCTGCACTTCCACATCTCCAAGAGCAGAAACGTCATCTTCTGTTTGGTATGTTTTATTCATTAAAAGACTTCCGATGCTAAATGTAAGTTGGAAAATCAGTCTTACGTCTTGTATTGCTGGAACATTCCTAGAACCTTGTAGGAGAACCTTCTGTGTTTGCTTCTCGGACCTTCCTGAAAATGTGCATCCATTCTGCTGTGTGAGCACCCAGAGCCTCAGCAACTCACATTAAACCTTCGGAGAAGGAATCTCATATTTTTTGAATGTTTTGCTGCATTCCACATTTGGACCTCAGGCTTAAGAGATTCTTTTGCTATTTTTGACATTGGTAAGTACTGAGAATCTCTCTGTTCATACCAAGAATGAGGCAAGTTAAAAAGTATCTCAGAGAGGATCTCTAGATCCTAGAATTAAATCTGAATCAGCTCAGCAAAGAGGAAATATGATGAATTCATATTAGATGGAGACTTACCGCCGAGTCCCTTCTCTATTATTACATGGATGATGCCATATTTGGAACATGTGTGTACTTGTTTAGTGCTCCTGTTAGAGAGGGTTTTCATTGTAGACTTCCCCTTTCCTACCCACCTCCTAACATCATAGGTGCCATTTAACACATGGTGATCGGACAGCTTAAAGATGACAGAGTACCTCAGTCACGGGAGAGGAGCAAAACATGGGCAGGAAATAATTGCAAGGCCATACCAGAAGGACTCCTGAAAGTCAATGGGGTAGGGGTACAAACTTCTTCAGAACTGGTAGACAAGATGCTTGCACTGGACAGGCATGTACCGTGCCCTTCCAGGGCAGGGGAGAGTTAAAGAACTGTGAATCATAATATAATTTTATAGGGTTCTGACAAGTATTACCTGATACAGCCCATGTTTCTGTTGTTAAATTATTGACCTCATGGTAATCACAGCCCAAATCAGAGGCTATCCCTCCTTAGGAGTCCTTGACACCTCTCTAACTACCCAGAGCCCATAAAATAGTTAATCTTCCCCTCTGTATCAACAGTTCACATTACACACCCATCGCTTCTCAATTCAGTCAGACCTGTGTGAAGTCTGGGAAGGGTCCTCAGGACCATAAAGCAGCTAGTCAGACTGCACGTAAGTTTGAAGATCACAGCTAAGGCAGTGCGCGAGTAAATGCTATTCACTTGCTTGGAAGCTCAAGTGTTAAAAACAACCAAAATTAGATTCTGCCTATATTACTTCCCTTCCACAAGATCCTATGATATTAGGCCAGAGAAAGTTGTGTACACTTATAATCCATGCTGCTGGGGAAACTGAGGCAAGAAGAGCTCAAGTCTGGGGTCAGCCTGGGTAGCTTTGTGAAGTCATGTCTCAAAATAAATGAAAAGATATGTGTGTGTGTGTGTGTGTGTGTGTGTGTACGCATGGAGAGAGAGAGAGAGAGAGAGGGAGGGAGAGAAACTTTAGCAAGTGCTCTGATGTCTTCCTTTTCTTATGACCCCAGTCCTGTAATATCTGAGTCCCACATTTATAACCTTATTTAATTTTGATTACCCTCGTCAAGGGCCTGTCTCCATATATAGGCATATTGGGAGTCAGGGTTTCAACAAAGGAATTGCAGAGGGAGATTGTATAATTGGGTCTAAGATGGTGTACAAGTTTGGAGGAAAGGTAATGTGAATATTTTGGAACTTCAAATGGTCTGCACTGATCTACATTCAATAAAGTGCTATATTTTTAGACTCATAATGAAAACGTAGATAAATAACATCTTTCTATGCTTTCATTCCAGACCCAGTATTTTACTACCCAGACCTATAAAAGAGAAGAGATTCTGACCAAAGTCACATGGGCGATTAAGGCCACAAGGAAATTGCAGTCTCTGACTCCACTGGACTCCCACCACCTCAACCAGTCCTGGCCTCAGAGAAGAAACTTATTTACACTTGGCATTTCTGCAAAGTGCTGACTGCTCTCAAAGTCCAGATGCCTTCCCTTGACTTCTCCGCCATCTGCTTTTCTCCTCACAGAAGTCTCCTCCAGGATTCCTGAATTTGCACAACACCCACATCCTCCCAGGAGTCTGCAGCCACATTTCCATCCATACCTGCCCCAGGTGGTGCTGCTTCCTGGGAGTCAGTGAGCCATTGTCTGCACCCTAGGAGCTAACCCAGTAGTTCACTGATGTGTGGGAGAAAAGAAGACTGCAAAAAACAAATAAATGTTTTGCTAATGAGAGACCAGTTCTTCTGTAAAATTGTTTCATTCAAGTAGCACATTTTTCACTTCCAGAACATAATTTGGAGACAGGTATTATTATTATTATTATTATTATTATTATTATTATTAGAAATATCCAAGTTAAATAAAAGGACAGAGATGGGAACAGGCCAACTGTAAGAACTTGTACTCAAACAGATACCTTTCAGACACATGAAAGAAGTCCCATCTATTTGGCCAATGACAACAATTTCATCTGCAGATGAATCTTTGAGTTATAGAGTTTTGTACTATTATTACAAAGCAAATGCCGTTAAAGAAACTGATGCAAGAATGAGGACTTTCTAAAATTGAAGCTGTATTTCCCATCCTGATCAGTAAAAAATAGGACCATAAAAATTCTCCTTATTGATTTAAATATCTCTGTTTTTAATATAATCTTATTAAATGGAGCAAATATTTTTCTGAATATCTACTAAGGGCTATGAGATATTCCTGGCAATTGAAGGTAAGAGGAGTTGAATGATTCTGTTTCCAAAAATCTTAGTCTTACTGTTTAAAATAAGACAATGACACTATCTAAGGCTGCTTCTACTTTTAGACTGGTTCCCCTGGAATATCGATTGACAAATTTATTCTTCTGTTTTAAAAGCTGACTCCTTATTTGTGGATTACGAACTATCATGCATATCTCTTAAGATGTCCTTTAACATTCCTTTCTCTGTGTGACCTTTCCATCTGTTCCTTTCCCTATGCACACTGGCTTGTCCACCAAACCATGGTCTTCACTTCCTGAATTCTGCTGCAGTTTTTACTCCTCCTCCCTGCTGAACTTGATGACGCAGCTGCCTTCTTGATTCATTCCTTCATCATTTGTAATTCTCCTTCTGTCTCTGACATTGTTTGGAGGCTCCTTTGCTGGGTCTTTTTTTTTTTTTTTTTTTGGTACTTTGTATAGCCCATGTCTTGGCACTCATCCCCCCCCACCCCATTCATTCTTCTACTTCAGTTTGAAATTCAGACAAATGCTGGTTCCTAAATCTGTTTTCTCAGCTCACATACCTTGAGCTCCAGACTGCCACTGTTGAGCTGCCTAAGAGAGGGCACTGCCTGGGTGTTTCCTAGAACTCCAGGTCTGTTCTTCCTTCTACACTCCCAATCCATGGTGAAGGTCACCAAGAACTAATCAGCTACCTCCACAGAGATTCAGTTGTCATCCTGGTCCTCTTTCCCTCTCTTACATTCCCCTACATTTGATCTGTTTGTTCCCTAGCCCTGAAGTTTCTAGGTGACAGCTCTTATTTCTTGCCTCACTGTTATGACAGTCTTCTGACCGGTTCACTGCCCCTCCCCTACATGTGTGTGTGTACACCTGCACACAGAAGCACGTGCACATGTGTTTGCATGCACACACACACACACACACACATTTTTGCTCTTCCTCTAAGCCATTTGGCATACGTTGACTTGATCAGACTACTCTGGTTAATTCCATTCTGCTGTCTCATTGTGAACCCATAAATCTCAAGTTCTTGAGCTTGACATTCAAGGTCTCTCTTTCCAGCCTTCCTCTCCCATCAGTCCTTACCCAGTTGTGTGTGGTTTTTGATCACACAGAGACATTTCTTTTTCAATGCCTATGCTACTCCTGACTGTTTTTCTCCTAGAAATATTCTGCTCTTGATTCCCTTGGCGAACAGTGCTAACACAACTTTTAAGACACCTCTTTTGCATAAACATTCCAAGATCTCTTACTACCTTGGGTGGAACTGACCTTGTTTTCCTCCCATACCCTGTGTATCTCTCGGTGCACCTGTAATAGTGATTGAACAAATGTGCTTGGGCTTTTATCTTCTCCTGGGTAATTTGTCCTTTATCTAGCTAAGCATGGTACCTAGGATGTAATGGAAAGTGTACCATAACAGATGTTTATATTTTTGTCAATGGAAAAATGAATAAAATATACTAAACACACAGGATTTCATAGTAATTACTGGAGCGTGGTTAAAAATGCCCCACGTTGCAGAAACCAGAAAGGAAACAGAATTTTTGGCATCATGAAAGACTTTGTGAAGGAAATGCAGTTGCTTAAGGTCTATAGAGGATTTCAGAAATTATGAGAGCCACATGGGATCCAGCCTGGCATGATATCTTTCATTTCTAATATCTTCACATTAATACATTATGAAGAAAAAAGTCTTCTGTGCCATTTGGCATTTCTGGTTACTTGAATTTTTATTTATTTATTTATTTATTTATTTATTTATTTATTTATTTTTGCATTTCGCAATCACTGTTTTCTTGACCTTTAGCAATAAAACCTCTGCCCGTTCTTGCCCTAGATAATTGCCTTTCTCTATTAAACATTTCTTTACCCTTCAGCCTTTGCTGCCATACTTAACTGGTATCTAAAACCAGAATCTCCACTTTTTTATTGATAACTTATCCATAGAAAATACTATTTTTTCCAAGAAAGCCTCATAAAGGTAAGGAAAATTTGCAGTGCCTTTGTTCTTTCCTATATTTTATGTTTCCATGGCACCCCTGAGACAATTATGGAACATTCCTCTATATAAGCAAAAAATTCTGTGTATTTCAAAAACATTGAACCCTTTGAAACCAATTGTAAGCTTGGTTATGAGAATTCTTATGACTTTAAAGTCATTTTTGTTTCTTATAAGAACTATAGAAGCAATGACTACCTGTTATAATGACTTACAAAATATATTTATTTGTGTTATTTTATTAGGGTCTCACAACAAAATGGGAAGCAGTATCAGTGTGTTCTCCACTGAGATGAGAAGATACGCTCTGATTATGCTACTTACTCAAAGATTTCAAAGGTGGAAAATGGTAAAACTGAAATTTGGTCACTTAAGACTTTCTTCAGGATCCATTCTTTCTACTCCTCTTGTTGTTCCTCCAAATATTTTTGTAATAGAGCTATTACATTTCAGATCTTTTGGGCCACATCTGCAGATAACTCTGTTTGCAAGATGCAAGACACTACCAGACTTCGTCATGGTTGGTTTGTGTGTGTATGTGTATATATTTGTATATGTGTGTGTGTGTGTGTGTGTTTTATTTATATTTATGATATTTATTTAACATTACAAATTAGTCATAAGTCAAATTTTTGCCCTGGCATCATAAAATAAAATAATAAAATATATTCAAAAGTAATGAGCAGTTTTGACTGACACCCATGCCAAAACAAAACACAACTTTCCTAATGATAGAGGAGGAGAAAACTCTTGCTATGGGAGCAGGAAAACAAGATCCATGATGAATATTTATTTGTATATTCATTCATGTGTGTATTTCTTTATTTAACCAATAAACAACTTGTACGAGGAAATGATGATGAGCCTGCTACATATTGATTCTCAGCAGACTGGAGAGCTACAACTCAGTCATGAGCAATTTTCAAGGTTGACGGTCACTAGACAAGATGAGCTTGCAGTCTCAGTGCACACGTAGGTTACTGTTTGGAAATAACCATAGGAACAGTTTGAACATATGATCCGACCTCTCACAAAGTTGAGTCTGCATGAGAAATCCTAGGAAAAAGTTTTGAGATCAGAACCAAGAAAATACCTTGCTTCTTCTAAGGCACTAGCTAACTCTTTTCACAATGAGACTGTATTTTGCAATATGGTTCATTACTGTCCCTTTAATATGGTTACTAAAATTTAGAGTCAGATTGCTTTGGCCACTAGAGATCCCCATCACAGGCCAAGGTTCATCTCTGCTTATCACATAACATTTTACAATTTCCTTTTTAGGTACCAACCTTTCTGTTAGTATCACCTCATTTTCCTGTTTGTTTTGCCTCTATTTTCTAATTTCATTGACATCCTATTGAATTTTAAACATCTCTATGAGGTATATTTTAGTGAATTATGTGGATATAAGAAAGTATATCTTTAAAACAAGGAATAAGAAAGGGGAAAATGGAGAAAGAAAGTAAAATCCACTGGAAGAATAAGTGCTTTGATTTTTTTGGAAGTTTCAGAGTTAATTTAGTCAAAATTCACCCTAATGTAGGAACCCTCCTAATGATGCCCCTACATCATGTTCACTTGCTCTCCCCTGGCACATCGTTACGGATGGGAAGATCACTGCCTCCTTGTCTCCAGCTCAGCTCACTCCACTGAGGGACATCTGATTATCTGCAGATTCATCCTTCTGTTAGGTGAAATCTGCTTCTGACAAAACTTCAATTTCCAGATTCAAAGCCTTGAGCTTCATTTAGAATCATAAACACAGGGAAAAGTAAACAGCTTTCTCTTTTTTGTTTTCCTTTGAGATGACAGGAAGACCAAAGCCCAGTTGTTAGGATAAGAGGTGTTAATAGGATCCAGAGGAGCGGCTCACAGCTGGACACCCAGAGCCAAGGCAGGCTTGCTGGGCCGTTTCCTCTCTCAGCCTCCATTACCCACCAGCCTCTGCCATTACTCACAGGTTTTAGCATCATCACGCTGCTCTGACATTCCTCCCAGCCCCCCACTTCTGTCTAGAAATAAACGCTATTGATCAGTCGTGCCATCCCCAAAGCCGGCAGGAATGCAAGAGCTTATTAAGTTTCTTTATGAAAGTTGAATATAATCTGGAAAGAAGAGCCGATTCCCCTTGGATTTGTGGTCATTTATATTTTTCCCTTGTAATACTCCATTTGTAACATTCCATTACACTCTCTCTAATGGGACTCGGGGATATTTTTGTTGGGTAAAGGATTGTTGTCATGCTGCTTTCTCCCAATCATTAAAACCTTGGTAGAAGGTCTACAGGGGAAGATGCAAGTGCAGTTGTGGTCACAGCTTAACATGTGGTCAATTATATTTGCTCTAATTTATAAAGTGATTTGAGACTGAGTTTTAGATTCAAAGAGTTTAACTATAGCATTCACCCTTTAGTGTCCTTGGTCCTATTCAGCATACTTCTTCCATATCTCTCAACAGTGTTCAATGTCTTATTTTTTCTTAGAGCTATTTAAATTCATGCCTTTTCTTGAACTTCGGCAGGTGCTTCCTAACTAATTGTTCTGCTGTCAGCTTCTCTTTTTCCTCCTCCTTTGCAGTGCCATCTTTTACATTTATTCCACAAACCAGAATGATCCACCTAAAATTCAAGTTTGGCCCACCACCCCACACTTAGATTTCCCAGTGACATCTCATGACATATAAGCCCAAGTCCGAATTCATCACCAGACTCTGCACATCATGCCTGATGCTTCAGTCCTCTACTTCCCCATCCTTCCTACCCTATCCACCATACAACTTGTCCTATGGTTCAATGGTCTCCTTGCCCTGTCCTCCAATCAATGCATGGCTGTGCCTACAACACTTTATCCTTTCTTTGTTTTGGTTTTATTTATCCTCTGAGAAAGGGCCTTTTTTACTGGGGGCTCCTTCCTGCCTCTTTACTGTGTGCCTCCCCTGCCTGAGAGGATCGTCCATCAGGATACCTGCCCATTTGACTCTAATTACCTGGTACGTGCATTTCTAAATACTACTCCTGAGCTCTTGGAAGATAGCTGCTGACTTCATCATTCTTGTAGCGGTAGTCTCTGACTTTGTGACTAGTACAAAATAGGACTTTAATAAATCTCCAATAGATGATTGGTGAAAGAATCAAGAAGCACGTGAACTAGACTGCAGCAAAATGCGTAGATTGGTGTTGGTTTGTCAAATAATCGCCAGCTTCAGAAAATGAAAGTTGTGAGGTCAGAAAAATTAAGGTGGATGTCCAAGTCCTAGAGACCTGTGACTCTTAGGGCATTGGTCTGGAATGGACATGAGAGATTCCCCAAAGCATCCAAATGAAGCTAGTCCACCTCTTCACTGGAGAGATGCAGAAGCTGGATGCTGAAGAGGCTGAGGACTCCCTGGGGGTTCAGAATGTCCCCTTGGAGCTGGAGCACGGGGCTTGTACTTCCCTGTGACTGTTGCCCTGTGACTGAGCAGAGCTGGCCGTTCATTTCTACCAGAATTGGTATGTGTATGTGCATCTGCATAAAAATATGCATTAATCAGCAACCCATATGGTTAGAGGCAAGAGTTCTAAAAGAAGATTGTTCAAAACAAAGGGTTCTCCAAGGTTTTGAGTTTTACCAGGAAGAATGTCAACGTTGCTCTAAAATATTCTCTTGACTCATCATGAGTTAAGAATGCATTAACACCTCCACGAAATGTAACCAAGAAAATGTGTTTCACCTGGAGGCATGGAGTCTAATTAAAAATAAATAGAGCCCAAATAGCCCACTTTCTTCCTCAGACTTATTTTTCTCTCTATTATGAATGCATTCCAATTATCTACTTAGGCCTTTCCATTGAGGATGAGAAGATAGCTAAATCTCTCCCCTCTCGGGGAGCAGAGGGGTAATTTTCAGCAGAAATTCTTCAGGGTTATTAGTGATAAGACAAGAGGCCCTACAGGACTTTTCAAAATTTCTAATACTAAAATAGATAATATGCATTACTTTTCCACAAAATTATACTGAGTGTCAATTTGGCTGAAATGATTGCCACTGGAACAAGCATGTCGGTAGGAACTATTATAATCAGTTACATATTTCTTTGCCCAATAACAAATGGAAATAAAAATAGAGGTAATTGTTATAAAATAAATACAGTCTATCTAGTAGACATGCATTTTCGAAAACTGCTGTTCAAATTCCCCCACAAAACTAGGAATGTGTTCCTTGGTTGGAGAAAGTTCAATGTCCTTGGTGGAATGTCATCCTCTCATTTCTCTTTTGGAGAAAAGACTATGGGAGGGCATGAGTAGAAATCATTGCTTCCTACAACTAGTTCCTGAAGAACTAAAGAGCTCAGGGGACTAAGAGTATCCTGAATGGAACCTCCAAGTTTCCTCAAGGTCAGAGATAACAGACCTTGGATTTGAAGGACTTAAGTAGGGGCTCATGATTCAGTCAATGGATAGAAATTTCTAAGGTCCCTGATGATAGTTACACATTCAAAATCCAGCAGAGGTGACTGGCTATTAGAGTTAGAAATGGCAGGGATTCTCACTGATAGAAGTTCTCACATCTGCTCAGTGGTAGCGCCTCAGTCTCCTGATTGCTGGTCATCCAGAGCTCGAAAGGCAGAGCTGAACACAAGTGATCTGTCAGTCAACTCGCTGCAATCCCTGATTATCCCCCATCTTATACAACAAGTGGAGCTATCAAAGTTTCTTTTTGTTTAGTAGAAATGATGTTATTTGAAAAGCACAGCTCAGTATATACTTAAGTGCTGGGCTCTTGCCACTTTTCAATTCCTGAGGCATGGGGAATATGAACCTTCCAAAAATGCGTTTTCCTGTTAAAGAGGTAATATTGGAACAGAGTACTAGAATTGCAGTTCTAACCAATATGGATTCTTTTACTGAATTTCTGTATGAGCCTGGATAGGTCACCTCACCTTTCTAAGAATTCCTTACCTATAAAATTAAGCAAGTGGCACAAAGTGTGCTTATGGAAACCTGATGGTTTCTTTAATGTTACCTTTGGAAAAGATGAGGCCAGTTCTCTTCTGACCAGGGCTGATCATGATCTCTTAGAGGAAGCAGTCATAATATCCCATTTATATACTTTTCTGGCAAATTATTCAGCTGCGTTTGCCTCAAATGCTTTCCATTTAGTGGACAGTTTGAACATCCAAATCTTATGGAAATGAGTGATTTCCCTAAACCACAGACATTTTTCTGTTCTGGGCAGAATTGTTAAGGCTTTTTAAAAGTTCTAACTCAAGTTACTTCCCTTCCTTCAGTGAT
Organism: Glaucomys volans; assembly: GCA_020662805.1. Classification (NCBI taxonomy): domain Eukaryota; kingdom Metazoa; phylum Chordata; class Mammalia; order Rodentia; family Sciuridae; genus Glaucomys; species Glaucomys volans. The sequence continues at coordinate 115,270 of JAJEJO010003229.1, forward strand.
TGATTGGTGATGGTTGAAAATAAAATTAGAAGGTGTCCCCAACTGTGAAATGACTCATAAGAAAGGTTCAAAGTGTTCCCTTTTGAAAAGTTCTTTGATTAGGAAAGTACTTTATTTCCTTAAAATATCTTGGATGAAATGTCCTACCCACTTGGACAGATCTAATGTTAGCACCAGAAGGGACCTGAGTTTCACTTTCTACAAGCATCTTTGTATGGATGTGAAATTTAAGGTTCAGAAATATTTCTCTGGATGGGAAAGAAGAACAAGACGGAGAAGAACCAATCCTACAAAATGTTGAGCTCTTTGTTAATTATTTCTTCTATCTGCATACTATTTTAACATTCAAAAATACTTTTATAGTATTTAATTTCATAAGCATCAACACAGGAAGTCAGGTAAGACAGATAAAAATACCTCATTTTATGTTGCAAAGATAATAATTGGCATAGTCAGGAAGAGAATTGAGACTTTCTGATTCAGATCAGTGTTATTTATACATTCTAATCTGTCTTAACACTTCAACCTGCACTATAAAAATGAATAAAATATTGACATTGTCATCATGTTCAGCTTAGATAGTTTCTTTTCTCTAACAAAGTTATTATCGGCAGTGAGATGCAGACATTCCTACACAGGGGAAGAATCTGTCTTACAACGGTGGAAAAAAGCTTAAATATCCTTGTATGTTATTTTTTTCAATATTTGTTAACTGACTGGTAGGTAATAAAGAAAGAAATCTAAAGTGTCTCTAGTATGAGAAGCCAGGAGTTTTACAGATGTCACAAGCTGATGGACTTTTTTTTAGGGAAAAAAGGTTAGACCATCTATCTCTGTAAGATGACTGAACTATGTGAGATGACCATACTACTAGGGTCATACATGACATGTTGTGACACTGTCACCTCCCTCTCTTGCTGAGAGACATTGGAAACATAAAACAGACGTGGCGCACTACAACTTCTTAACATTTTCCAGACAGTGATAAGAAAAACAAAGTTACTAATAAATAGCTCACAACAAACATTATGTCAATAAATATACTATATAAAATAAAACTAAGCTTTAGCTGGGTGCAGATTGTAGATTTCCACACTAAGCCATTGCATGTCAATATTGAGAGCTCAGCATGCATCACAGGAAGGGATGAACGATGACAACATGGATTAGGAAGAGAGAGCTTCCAAGTGAGATTGGGTGTCGCACAAACATCCAGCAGGAGATGATGACTAAGGAAAAGAAAGAAGCAAAAAGAGCTGCCACTCCAGTGAAGAACAAGCCCCCGCCATCCCCGCTTGTCTATGTTAATACTACCACGTATGGACAGGGAATATAAGAAACCCACACTCAGTTAGAAAGGCTGACTTCCTTCCAGTCTGAGACAGCATGGATGACTTCCATATGCTCAAGGGAATAGAGGGATTAGAACCAGTCCACAGGTCCCCAAAGAGAATCCACGAAAGCTGTCACTCCAAATCATCATGCTGCCAAGAGTAAGGTGGCTTCCAAACAACCAGTTTAACCTAATATTTTGTTTATTTAGACTACTTGAAGTGCAATCACATGAGGTAGTCAAGGGAAATATGACTTCAATTTACAACTGAAGGACATGGGGCTCAGGGACATTAAATGATTTGCCCAGCATCATATGAGTGTTAGGATGGCAACAGATCCAAGTACTTTGACTCATAATTTATGAGTTTTCCTTCCAGCAGCTTCCTCTCATTTGCATGTGAACCTTGGCATCATAATCCACCTATTGTTTGTTAAATCACTGTCTGCTCTGCATTGGGTTAGGCACACACAGGGGTTGAGTTAGGCACACACAGGGGTTGGGTTAGGCATACACAGACCTTCTTCACTCAGTGGGTGAAGAATGTGTTGATTGTGCTCAGATGCTTATTGAAGATAAATTTTTGATAAAACTCTGTTTTTGCCTTCTTGGCTTTTTTTTCCTATAGATACATAGTTATTATGTACATGGGTTGATTTGCTTTTCTGGAACTAGATGGAAATATAAGAATCAGAGACATACATTGGGATTGTGGCCTCACAAAACCCAGTGCTGGTTAGGGGTCCAAGATAAAAATCAGCCACTTGCAACTTATCTGTAAACAAATTGCTGTAAAAAAAATGTGTCTTGAACAAACTGCTGTACTCCCATGGACTCTGAGGATATTGGAAGGAAAATTCACATCGACTTCCCACATTCCAAAATTAAGAGAATTGGAGAAAGATTACTAATACTTTGTCTTTTACCCATTCTGATTATAGGTATCAAAAACAAAAATCAATTTCCATTCCTTATTATATATAAACACTCACAGAATTCTAACTGGGTGGGAGATTGGGTAGAATATGGATGCCAATAAGTCTCCATACCTGATTCCTGGACTTGTGATTTATTACCTTTCATGGCAAAAGGACCCTCTAGGTGAGATCAGGGTTTTGAGTTGGGGGTTATCCAGATAATCTTGGTGGACCCAGTGAAACTATAAAGGTCATAGTAGGAGGACACTAGATGTTAACATCAGAGAAAGACATGGTGAGGGCACTAGAGCTTGAGTGATGCTCTTGAGCATGGAGGGAGAGATGTGGGGCCACGAAGATAGACGACCTCCTGAAGCTGGAGAGGGTAAGGTGAGAGATGCTTCCTCAGGGCACTCAGGAAGGAATGCAGTCAACCTGAGATCTGGATTTTAGTCTTCTGACTTGCAGAGCTGTGGGAGAACATATCTTCACTGTCTAAAACCATCAAATTTGGGGCGATTTGCCATAGTAGGAAATTAGCGCAGGGCCATGGTACAGGCATAGCACATTTGAAAGAAGAGTACGTGAAGGAATAGAGATGTTAACAACACAATTTCATGTACTTTTACTTAGTGGTAAGGACGTATTTTTTATTTTCTTTTTCTTCTTTTTGTTAAACCACCCACACCTGTTCTCTGAATGCCACAGCTTGCTCCCAGTGCTGCTAAATGGGTTTCTAACTTCAAGTCCAATGTGGCCTCAGAGGCCACTGATCTTAAGAGCCTTTTGACTCAGCATTCCACTTTGACACTGGATGGGAGAACAGAAGCTTTAAGCTGAGAGAACCCTTGACATAGGAAGACTCAAGAATCAAGGGCAGGAGGGGGTCAGGGGAGAGGCAGAGGCTGGTGGCTGCACCTTAGATCTGAATGCTGTAAAACAGAAAGCAGCAGCTTTAGTTCACTGTCTGGCCTTCCTGGATGGGGAAACCAGGGGATCCGGGCCAATACCGTGTCCAGGGATGAAAGCAGTGCATAGAGACTGCACTTTCCCTGTGCTCTCTCTCAAGCACCTACATACAGTAGGTGAAGTGTGGGGAAAGAAATGTAGTGGAAAAAAGAAATAGTTTCCCTTTGGAAATGGCAAGAAATGGACTCTCTTGGAGGATTCAGATCCTCCTGGTCCTTGACTTACATTTCGTTCCCCAGCCCCATCTGAATACCCCAATGTTTCACCCTCAACAGAAAAATTACCTAGCACATGGAATTGGAAGGAAACAGTGGATTCAGTCCAATTCTTGGCTTTTCCACTGAGTACTTGTATCTCTCAACAAAGGGTCCGGCTTTCCTCTTCCTTTTGCTGTTGGGAAAGACAGGTGCGAAAGCTGCTGGAAGCTGGAGGCTGTTTTTCCTGGTGGGAGTTAATTGCACTGACCTTCCTGGATCACTGTCTGCACTTTTATATTTTTGATCTCAAAATAACTCTATTTATGAGAGGTGAGAACTTAATATTTTTATTTGTAAATTTCTTTGAAACATCATTATTCTTTGTAGATAGCTTTGGAAAACCAGAATTATGCTTCTCATCATGTAATATCCCTAATAGCACTGTGAGAAATAAGGGTAACTAATGTTTATCAGGTTCCTATAATATGACAGCCGCCAAACTGATATATAAGATGCATATTATCAGTGTGCCCCACAATTAACAAGGTAGGAAATATCATTATCTTTATTTTACTAGTAACAAAACTGAGGCTCAGAAAAGAAAAGCAGCCTGCATTGCACAAATAGACACCTACAGAATAACTCAGAAACAAAGCCTGGTAATGTGGTCTTCTGACTCCCAAATGGTGCACTTCAACCAGTGAAAAATGCTTTTACTTGGAGGTAAGAATTTTTTCTTCTTTAACTTTGAAAGTCCAAGACACAGCATAACTCAAAGCCCGCAATAGATGCTCAAGAATATTTATTGAATTGAATTTTCACTTTGACCTCAAGCAAAGGGTTTTGTTTCATCACAAAAATCTGAGACACTGAATCACCTACAAGAACACAGAAAAAGGAAATCCAATCACACTCTAAAATAGTCAGTAAGGAAATCTAAAACCTCTTGAGGTTTGTTCTGTCATACAAATGCTGAAACAAATACGAAGGTGTTGGGAGATAGGATTGCCACATTTTCTTCTTTTAATAAGTCAATTAACAGATTGCTGTTGTACTTCACCCAAAGCTGTTTTGTCATCTAACAGCCAGGCAGGTTCTGGGGTTCAGTGGTCTCCAGTGGAGGTGCGAGAAAATAAGGTCTAAGCACTCTGCCTCACACAGCTGTTCCCCAGAGGCACACTGACTGTAAGAAGCAGGTGGTCAACATTCAACTGATGGAGTTGGAAATTTCTGTATCAGAGGCAGAATGGATCCTTTCTCTGGCATTCGACAATCTTCCATTATACAACAAACCTCCTGCTTCCCACACAAATGACACGACTTTGGCAGACGCTGAGAAGCAGTGAATTTATTGATGAATTGATTGATTGATTAATGAAGTATCTGGCTCTAAGAACAACTTGTTGATAAATAGCAAAGGACAAAAATGTCATGGGAGCACACCACTTAGGCTTGATGCACTCAAGGAGAGTGGTATGGGTTGGATTTGAGGTGTCCCCCGAAGCTCATGTGTGAGACAATGCAAGGAAGTTCAGAGAAGAGATGATTGGGTTCTAAGAGTCTTGGCCCAATCAGTGATTTAATCCCCTAATAGAGTTTAACTGAGTGGTAAGTGAAGTGGTAGGTGTGGCTGGAGAAGATTGGAATCTGGGCATGGCTTTGGGGTACACATTTTGTATCTGGAGAGTGGAGACTATCTCTCTGCTTCTTGCTCACAACATGAGCTGCTTCCCTTGCCACACTCTTCCACCATGATGTTCAGCCTCACCTCAAACCCCAAGAAATGGAACTGGCCTTCTGTGGACTAGGACCTCTGAAGCCGCGTGAACCCTCAAATGAACTTTTCCTCCTTTACAGATGCACTGGTTGGATCTTTTAGTCACAGTAGTGAAATAGCTGACTAAAACAGAGAGCGATCTTTTCTTGGCTTGGAATGAAGAGGCATTCTGAGCATTTTAGGCACACAACACACGTTGACTTGTCTCAAGAATATTGTTAGGACCTGCTGTGGTCTGAAGGCCTGCGCCCCTGAGGTTCACTGTGTTTTTAAGTATCTGTAAACTTTTAAATGAATTAGAATATCTTTCATGGTCCTACATTTGGTTTCAAGTACTTATCAACATATAGTGCTACTCTGTAGTTGTGGGTTTTGCTGATTCTCCACCCTTGCATGTCAGGACTTAGCCTTTCTATTGTCAGGGCTCTGGTTTTCTCTTCTATAAAATGGGGTAATCTTTGGAACTCAGCTTTGGCATTTCGAGGTCTTTTATTGTGTGTTTTTCTAAGACATTTCTTTAACCATCCAGTCTGCCTGCACAATTTCTACCCAGATTGTGTGGTCCCTGGGATCTCTGACAGGCAAAAGTGTTACACTTGGCTCTGAATGATGATGGTGTATTATCTGTGCTTTCTCATGTCTCATTTTCTACTCTTAATTTTAGTTATATTTGTAAACACCTTCTCCGTCCTGCTGAAATCATGAGTCTGCCTTATTTATCTTTGAAGATCTTGGTCCTAACACAGTAGATAGGAGAAGCTCATGCATTTGAGGATGACAAGATAGAAACTATTATACTCAACTAAGAAACATCCAACCAAGGCACAGGAGGTTAAGCAAATTACCTGAAGTCAGAGGATTAAGTAGCAATAGAAGAATCAAGCCATGTGTTAGGGCTTGGATGTGAGGTGTCCCCTAGACAATGCTAGAAGGTTCAGAGGAGAAATGATTGGTTTTTTAGAGTCTTAACCTAGTCAGTGAAATAATCCCTGATGGGATTAACTGAGTGGTGACTGGAGGCAGGTGGTGTGTGGCTGGAGGGAGTGGTTCATTGGGGGTGTGGATATGGGTATATATTTTGTATCTGGAGAGTGGAGTCCCTCTCTCTAACTGCTTCCTGATGATGTGAGCTGCTTCCCTCTGCCATGCTTTTCCACCAGAATGTTCTGCCTCACATCAAGCCCTGAGGAGTGGAAACAGCCTTCAATGGACTAAGACTCTGTAACCGTGAGCCTTCAAATAAACTTTTCCTCCTCTATAGTCGTGCTAGTCAGATCATTCAGTCACAGCAGTGAAAAAGCTGACTAAATCACCTTGTAACCACCATGCCCCACTCACAGGAATTTCTTGGAGGAAACTTACGAGCTAAACTGAGTCCAATCTCCTATATGCTTTGAAAACCCACTTCCTCCTTCAGAAAGGAAAGAAACAAGAGGAATCGGTGCATACAATGGATCACACTGCAGCTGGACAAGGAGCAACCAGGGAAGGCAGAAGGCAAGAGCACCTTTGGACAGGTTGTCGAGATTATCCACTCTCCCCAGTAAGTATTCTGTTGACCCCAAACAAATTCAGAGAGAACCGTTTTTGGCAAATGTTAATAACTACAAATAAAGCCTCCGTTGTTCAGCACCACTAACTCTGTCTCTCAGTCAGTACTCAGGAAAACAAAGAAGTGGACTCCATAGGCCTGGAGCTATTCTCCGGGGACATGTTGACAATGAAAAGGAATCTGCAGCCCTGGCCAGAGTCAGTTTCATGAGGACTACACCATGTGGAGTGCTGAAATGCGAGTCTTTGGGACCCTTTCAGAAGCAATTTTGAAATTCATTCTCTAAGCCAGATGCTAGGTATGGGTGTAGCAGTTGGTGAACTTTTTGTCTAAGGGAGCAGATAGTAAATATTTAGACTTGTGGACCAAGAGGTCAAATTGATATCATCTGTGTGCTGTGTAGTAAGTGACAAGAGATAAAATTTCCCTGCATGACGCTGTTTGCCCGAGGTGGCCAAAGCCCATCTGGGGTGGGGAACGTGCTTCTTGCAGGGCTGCTGGCAGACATTCTCAAAGGAGGGACAACAAGGGGAAGGGAGGTCAGGCTGGAGGAGAGGTGCCGTCACTGGTTGTCTGAGTCTCAGTGACACCCAGGTCTGGGCATGCTCTGTCTGGCCTTCCCAACTAGGGAAGCAGGCTGGGGCAAGGTGACTACTGAGTCACTGATTTGTTGCTGAGATTCCCACCAGGCTGTGTCCAGCAGTTGGCTAGCAGCAGGGGCCTCAGTGTGTTGGTGGCAGCTAGTGGGAGGGAACCAGCAGCAAGCGTTAGCCGCTGGTCAGAAAGCAAGTCCTTGGGTGCAATGGTGAACCCCCAGCTTGGATCCCACAGATCAAAACCCTGGTGTGCTGGAGTGGTGCTGGTGGGCTGCACGGAAGCAGGAATCAGGCTGCATTTGTCCACAGGCAGCCCCTTGATTTGACTGATGAAAGTAAAGCAGAAATGATGACATGCTGGGTTGGAGCAGAATCTATAAAACATTTAATTCTTCTGTCCCAAATTCTTTTTCCTCTTGTCAAGCAAACATCTGTATTCCTTCACTTTGGAATTTGGAGGCATTGTGGAATTACACTGCCACTTAGCCCATACACCATGAATCGAGAAATAAAACTCAGTTTCTTAAATCTTTCTTAAATCTGCTGAGAGTTTCAAATCACTTATTACTGCCGAGAATCTGACTAACACAGGCAAAAATCTAGAAGTGCTAAAAGGAAGCTTGTATGAGTGAAGTTTATTCCTAGGTAATCAGATGCCAGATACTATACCAAGAGTTGGGTTCAGGGTTCCATTTTCCATGATGATAAGATAAACCAGGACATGCTCTTCTGAGGCCTTAGTCACACCATATTTGACAAGATGCCTGGAGAGGGTTTCAGATTTAAGAAAGAGATCTCACCTGAACCATAGGTAACCTTGTCTCCAAGTTGAGTCATTCAATCATCCATCCACGTATTAAGAGCCACCTACTCTATACCCTGAAGCTTCCCAGAGCTAAATATTCAGAGACAATGTGATCTTTGGGAATATTGAAGATTAAGATTGAGAAATCCCATTTCTCAAACATTATATTAAGTGCTATGTTATTCACTAAACACAACAACAATATAAGTGAGAGATCTCCTACTCATGGGAGGAAAAGACATCACAAAGTTTCTACACAGGGCACCTGGGTCATGAGGACGAGTAGATGTATCTGTATTGAAGAAGAAGCATGTACAACCCACCCTGTGAGAACTTAAGGGTTGTCCCAAGCTCCTTTAATCCTTCTTGCCTGGTCAGGATTGGTGTAAAGACAGCTTTCAAAGTATACTTCCTGGGCTACTTGCACCAGAAGCAATTTCATAGCACAGGGGGTTCTGGGGTCCCCAGATCTCCTGAATCAGAATGTCTGGATCTGATGACTGGAGAGCATCCTGATTTGCTGACACTCCAGATCACTCTCTGTACCCTAAGTTTGAGACCAAAAAAATAGCACACTGGGTCTCAAACCTGGCCACACATTTAATCATCTGGGCAGCTTTTAAAACACAACACAAATCTGCCCTCACTCCAGAGATTCTAATTTGATGGGTCTGATATAGAGATTAAGCGCTAGCGTGTCTTGGAAGTTCCCTTAATTTATTTTGGTGCAAAGTCAGTTTGAAAATCATTGGTATAGAAACTAAATCGATTCATGATTACTGCATATCCATCATGTGCAAGTCAGCATCCAGGCACTGGAGTAGCTACGGTGATAAAACTGATAGTGGTCTTTCTTGAAAGGAGCTTAAAGTAATGAAATCTGATAGGAAGATAGTGTCTGGCACAGGGAAGACACTCAAAGTCATTTGTTGAGTGAATGAGTGAAATGTATCCAAAGATTCTGAGCACTGAAGTCAAGTACCCTGGGTCATTCTCATGTACTCTAACTGAAATTCCAGAACTACTGTCCCAGAGAGAAGATCCTGGAGAGGAGTCTGGTAGGGACTGGGGAAGAAGATCCTGAATGCAGATGGCCCTAAAGTGGCTCTGCCTAGGGTCACAAGGGCTTCAGCAGCCAGAACCCAGGCAGGCTCTGACAATACAGTCTGTCTAAGAACAGGGGGTTCCATGGTCACTGCCTTGGTGGTCGATGGCTTTGTGTAGTTAGGCTTCTAATTCGGAACCTATCCTCAGAATCCATGTACCATCTACCAGTTTCGGTTTTGCTTATTGCATTTTCAGAATGAATTTTTCAAGAGTGATTGCTACAATACAATTTTGTGAACTTGTAGGACTGAACATTTCTAATTAGGTTGCTATAGCCCTGAGCCAAATTATTGCAAATGTCATCCCTCTGCTCTCTTTTTGATGTAAAAATGTAGGACAGTCAGCAATATACACAATTTAATCTCAACGCAGGCAGACGCTGATCACAGTGACAGAGGGTCTGTTTTTCATTAACCCAAAATCTGCTTAGTCAAGCAGCTCCCTCATTACACAGCTGGCCTCCAAAAGGATGTTATTCTCTCTTTTAAGCAAGCTGTGACTTTAGCAATTAGCTGTCCACAGTAATGTGAGTAATTGCCCTGTCTCAGGATGGCTAGTGAGTTGGTCATGCCCAACGGACAACGTTGGCTGTTTTGAGTCTCCTTTATTGCCACAGATCCAGGTTTCAGGGATTCCGCATCATTGAACACTCGACAGGAAGGCCAGTTGGTTTTCTGGTCTTGTCGTTGTACCTCTTAATGGAAATCTACCTTCATTTATTAAAAAATGAAAAAAAAACAAAAATACAAAAACTGATGTGTGGATATTCAATTCTGTCTACTCAATGACCAAAGTTCCCTGCCTTTGTCTTCGGAGCCCCATCTTTTCATAGCTGGCTCCATGAACTGTCCCGATGGGAGGCGTATCCCTACACCCCAGACAAGCCCAGTTCCTACGCAGACAGCACCTAGTAACTCACATGAAGATGATCAAGGAGAGCACTTGTGATCAACCTGCATGTGGTGCTGACTAGCATAAAGCATTGCATCAGGCCCTTTGGGTTTCATTTAATTTTCTTAACTGTTCAAAGGAAATGCAATGTTATTTCCAACTTACAGTTGGGAAAACAGATCAGTGGAAATAAGTGACAATCTTAAAGTCACACAACCGAGTTAAGAAATGGCTGGTTGCACAGCAATCTGATTCTCTAGCTCTTTCTTGTGACATCCTTATACTATTGCCCTGCACTTTAACAATAGCTTTGCTTTCACAGATGGATCCTCTCCCCAAGTCTTGAGCAGCAGACTCCTGAGTCATGTGCCCCACTCCTGTGTACAGCTTTTCTGGAGGGGACGCTAGTTTCTCAAGGATGATTTACCCTAGTCTCTAAGGTCTACTCTGCATGAGTAATCATCTACAACGAAGTGACTTAAATCCCCAAGCCCTGTGAATTATCTCCAGATTCTTCATTGCTAAGCTTGATCCACCAGTGGGAACCAGACTCCATTCTTTGCCCAGATCAGAAATCTTGTCTGTCTTGATGTGGGAGAACAGAGCGGGTGGCTGTACATGCCTGTACCAACAGCACACCTTGACATGCTCTTCCACAGAGCCAGCATCACGTGAAATTGGCCTCTCCACGTCTCCAGATTCACAACCTAGGCCATGAGCTGATTTTCTTCTCCTGTTTTGTCTCCATCTCAGGTTGCTGTGATGGAGTAAGCTTTTGTTTCATGAGCTCTTCTTTATTTTGTCTTGGTTTCCATCCTAGTGCTCTAAGGCAGCCATAAGCTTCTTGCTCCACAACTACTCGGCTGTTCTGTCTTCGGCTCCATTGCCTTCCACCTGCCTGCATTATCACCGCTTCAGGTCTCCCTCATCCCTCGAATCTTCTAGTTGAGAGGCATCTAGAGGTCTCAGAAGCACTCTTGACTGCTCTGCCTTCTTCACCCTTGACTTTTAACCAGCCTTGGCCTGTGGATTTCCATGCCTTACAAATAACCTTTGAAGTTCTTTCCTTTTCTTCCATTCCTCTTGCTACTTTTCTAATCTCAGAAGCTCATCATGTACCACCTAAATCATAAAAATGCAGTAACTCCTCTCCTCATGTGCACCCTGATGTACCCACATTCTATTGTCCACTTTTCCAATACAGTGATTTTTCTAAAGACCATATCACTCCTTTTTGAAACACTTCAGTGGATAAATGCATTTATCTTATTCATATCTAAAATTCTACTTATCCTTCATAATCCAATAAACATATTTGCACTGCAGGTATTTACATGACAATTGTCTCCCCCTTCTGAATTGTAGGTTCCTTGACTAGGCAAGGACTGTATCTAATTAGTTTCTATCCCATCTTAACTACTGGCATAGTGCCTGGCATTTTTTTGGTATTTAAGAGGTGTTTGCTAAATGCAAGGAATCAGTCAATGTGGGAAATAGACGTCAACATCACCTTCCCTCTTCTTCCTGTTCCTACTGGGTTCAGAAAGTTTGCCCATGTCTACTGTGAGATGATCAGCGGCTTATTGAGATATATGGGTGGAGGTGATCTTTGAAAGCCAGTGAAGCTGCCCAGCTTCTTTTAGATGAGATTTAAGCCAAGCTGATATCAACTGGCCTTTATGCTTCAGAAAAAAATCATTCAAACATATTTTTTACACTCAAATATGCATCTGCCCTTAGCTTGTGGAAGAGGAGATGATATTGAAAAAAATATTCCTAAATAGGAATTGCAACTTTGGTAGGAGATAAAACTAAGAGGTTCATAATGTTGGTTCCTGAGAAAAAAATGAAAATTTATAAGTTGAAAGAAGATCTGTGAGAAATTGTCCTTCCGCCTCTAACCTCAGTGACTTTAGGACAGGGAGAAGTACCTTAGAAGTCTTTGGAGGGGACCTGAAAACAGTCATGAGCTACTTACTGGATGTCACTCTGTGCAAGGCACTGCAGGTGCCTCTAGGAATAGGGAAGTCATCAAGATGTATTCCTGCTCCTGGGGCGTGTGTGTGGGAGGAGGGGACAGGACTACCAGGGGATGTGGAGATGCTTGAGCTGAGAACAAAGTGCTCTGGTCTGTGGAACAAAGGGTACATCAGGCGTGGAAGATCTTTCCCTGGAGACCTTGGCAAGACATTGCAGAGGTGGTGCTTAAGTGGAATCAGAGAAAGGTTTCTCCAGGTGACTCAGGGAAAATTGCAATCCAGCAAGAGGAAGCAGTTTGAATAAAGTCAAGTCATGAGGCAAGTAATGATACATGGGGCAATGGGGGATGAGAGAGTGGTGGGACATGGATCTTGCTGAAGAAGGTGGGCAGAGTCATTGGTTCTTCATATAGGGGGAGTGGGGAGTCAATGGGGGAAGTCAGAGAGGACATTGACCTGGGCAGTATGTGATACGTTCAGGGGCATCTTAGATCCTCCGCTGGTTCCCAGAAGGTAGACTATGTGGGAACAACATGCCCTTACTTGAATGGGTTCCAAGGATTAGGAGAAACATGCTTTGTTAGAAAACCAGCAGACACATAGAGACTCCTTTTAGGAGAGCTGGGTGGGCCTGCATAAAGGGATCTGCTGTCTGTCTCTGAAAGCTGTCCTCTCTTACTTGGCCTGAGAGTGACTGACTGTGCTTCCCAACAGTCCTATCATCGTCTTGCAAATGTTGCCTCCTGCTGCTTCTGAAAGTGTACCAATCCACTGGTGGGAAGATGGCAAAGTCCAATGGGCGTTTACTTGGAGGTTTCCAGGTAGCCCATGTTCAATGGATGTCACTGGCATTTTAGTTATTTGTTGCTTTGATGGAGAAAAATGCCCTCAAAGCTTATCCAGTTCACTACTCTTCTCCCTAGCAAGATCTGAAATAAGACACCTATACTTGCTCGCTCCTTCTATCTTCCTTCCTTCCTTCCTTCCTTCCTTCCTTCCTTCCTCTCTCCCTCTCTTTTTCTCTTTCTTTCTTTCTTTCTTTCTTTTTTTTCTTTCTTCTTTCTTTCCTTCTTTCTTTTTCTCATTCTCTCATTCTTTCATTCTTCTTTCTTTCTTGATCTTTCTCTAAACATCTATGGAAAAAACAAAGAAAATAAACATAACTGTCATCTTCCAAGATTTTCTTCATGTCATGCATGAAGTCAGCTGGGTTGAATTTCTGGCAATTCTGATACTGTCTACATCTCTACTATCTATAGCAAGGTTACACTATCTATACCATTATAAAATGGCACGTGTTAGAAGATCAACCTGAATAGAGATAATTCCCTGTGTTGCAGGTGAAGTTAGCTAACTTGAGTAAGTCCCAACAGATCATAAATGGCAGCTCATATCTGAAAACTGGGCCTGACCACACTCCATACTCAGCCTTTTCCCAGAAGGGATTTTAATTCTTTAAGGATACCATAGTTTAAAAAAAATGGGAGACATCAATGGCATTGCTTGGATACCCACAAAATATTCTAATTTATTTCAACTAATGAATATAGAACTTGGGATTTTGCCTGATGTTACCCTTGAGAAGTCTAAGGACTGGCACAGGTTTTTTTATTTCCCCTGTCATGGGTTTCCACACACCAGTGTTCTCTCTGCCTTCCATCTCGCGCACAAAGGTGCCATTCTGTTCTTTCTTATGTTGGCATGTGGATGTCATTTGATGCATGACAGCCTTGTGTCCCAACCACTCAATATCGGGTAGCTCTTACAGTGATTGCACTGAACTCCTAAATAATCCTACCAGGAGTCTCTGAGCTCCCTCTATCCTCACTCCTGGAAGGGTTTGAACCATCAGCAATCATTCAGATGTTATTCTATTTGCAGAACTAACTTTGGCGCTTGTGTGCAACTGGGTCTTCAAGCACACGCACAACCTTCCTTGAATCATCTGATTTAAGTGCGTATATTCTAGTCTTCTGCAATTGACTATGGCTTCTTCAAGGATGTAATCAGTGTCTGGTTGATCTTTATATTTCTCATAGCACCGAATACAGTTCTGAATAGGCTTTTATAATTCCTGCAATGAATGGGTGGAGACATTTAGGTATAATAATCTTTGACAAATGTTACTGCTACCATAACATCTCCACACTGGTAGAGACAGCTAGTAATTTTGTGGAATCTCTTCAACTTCATACTACATATTCATTCTTAGAAAAACTCTAAAAGTAACATGTATCTCATTGATGGGACAAGAAGTATTTCTGAGGGAGAATTCATCCTGGGAGTTGATTTCACGTCTCTTCTCCATATGACAGGCAGATACAATTATCTCCTTTTTGAGGGAAGAAAAGAAAACTTGTCTAGCATGAGGTGATTACACCTCAATGAATGGAATTTAGTGACATTTCTATGCTACAGACTACAGACACTTAAATCAGGGTCTTTCCTAGGATCAATATTCTTTCACAGTGACAGACCATTAAGTGCCTTATGGGAATCATCATGTAGATCTAAAAAAAGAACCCACTTGAATTCAAGAGGTTAAATGTTTGTCAAGTAAGGAAAAAGAGGGAGGTATTTGGCAGAAGAATAAAAATTTAATTCCATCCTCACACTTTTTATTTTTTCTCTCCAAAAATGTGATGAATCTTAGCAACAATGAGGAAAATAAATTTGACAGTGTTTCCCAGGATATGTCTAAGGACTAGAAACAGACAGTGGGTTCAAACATTCACCCAGTGAAAGCAAAATTGGACAGAAGGTCTTAACAAAATGCTACTGGACTATCTTCTTTGCCATATTTGATTGAGAAATTCCATGAAAATATGCATGATCCATTTATAGAAGGAATAAATAAACCTGAGTGGGAGAACTTCGCATGTGAAATTGACTTATAAAAGTTCAGAGTGTAGGAAAAAGAAGAGTGATTTCAGCTACCCAATGTAACAGCGAAAGTGACGAGGAGAATTTTAAAAGTTGATAAGCAAGAGATTTTTCATAAACACTTGTGTATGCTTGGACTAATTGGAAAACCTTAGGGTGCTTCCCTAAAGATAAAAAGAGGTGTCAGGGAAATCTAATCATTATATATCAAAGTCTACCACGTTGAAAACAAGTTGAATTTTCTTCATATGGTTTAGAGGGAAGAAAATGGGTGGATGTTAACCTTGAAACGGAATACCACAGTGTGGAGAAATTATTTAATTTAGTCAGCCAATATTCCCCACACATGGTAATGTACAAAGAATAAAGAATCAAATGAGAGAGGCAGGTTTATGGATGAATAGCTGAGGAGCTAACGTGGTTGTGCCATGCGGTAGGTTGTGTAAGGCAATTCAACATTCTCCATCAAAGGAACTCTCACCAAGATCTGCATGGCTTTTCAGGGTTTGGGTGCCTCTTAAATATAGCAAAGATGCATATGTATTTGGCAATGAATCTTTACATTTTTTTCTTTCTTGGCTCTGGGAATTGAACCCAGGGTTTACACATGCTAGGCAAGTGCTCTATCACTGGGCCACATCCCCAGCCCCGAATCTTAATTCCGTATTTGTGATGGTAGGTCAGTTGGCATAGAAATCAGGCGAGGGAATGCAGCATGGGGTCCACAGGGTGGGGCTGTAATCATCTTGGGTGGAGAGAAGGTGCAGAGGCGCTGAGTTCCCCGAGCCTGCACTCAGGATCCATTACTGGCGTGCACATCTCAACCACAGAAACTCTTGGGTCAAGGGCCAGCTGGGGAAGGAGAATTACACATCCAGGGATAGCTCTGCTCTTTAGTGGAAGTACTGTGTTAGCTTGTAGTACTGCGGTGCTGTAACAAAGTACCACAAACCAGGGAGGGAGGCTTACACTACGGTCGAGCTCCCCATTCTGGATGCTTGATGTTGGGGAGGCAGATGAAGGTGGCAGGGTGTGTTCCTTTGCAGGCTGTGAGAGAGACTGCTCAGGTGTCTCCCTGGGTTCTGGTCCTTGCTGCCGGCAGAAGCGTGCCCTGATGTTTACCTCCATCTTCCTGTGCTGATCTCCCTGTGTGCAGGTCTCTGACTTCAAGTTTCTCCCTTCATAAGGACACCAGTCACATTCAGTCTGGGTCCATCCTAATGAGTTAATTTTAACTTTATTTCTTGCATAAAAATTTTCTTTCCAAATGTTGTCACATTCTAACATACTGGAGGTTATACCTCAACAAATATTTTTTTCAGAGGGCCAGAATTCAACCCCCAGCAGATACCTTACAATTGTTAATGCATTACTAGAATTCAGTCAGATTTTCTTGAAGAGGTAACTCCAGATAAAACAGCCATTACAACAATGATGGCGAAATGGTAAACCTGAGTTTGAAAGTGGCCCATTGGCATTTAAAGGAAAGTGAGCATGGAGCAATGTTGACACAGCTTCCTGAGGTCGGTAATGCATTACTTCATTTTTCTTTCCTTATAATGTTCATATAAATGTGCCTTCTTGAGGGATATGGTTTTCTTATTAGTTGAATTCAATTTAGCCAGTGTTGCAAACAGACTTTGGGGAGGATAAAGTCCTTGAAGCACCAACATCAATAATAACCCCTTCCCATGAAAATGACCTTAGTTGACTAGTTGTGCATACGATCAGGAATTCATTCATCAAACCTGGTGTGGTAGACTGTCTGAGTGAGAAGTCTTGGATTTTAGTATTAATGCTGACCTTCATTTTGTCTTTTTATATGAAACATTTGATTTATAATATGAAACAAAGACTTTTTAAAAAGGAAAACTTCAAACATTCAAAGAAACAATAGAACAATGAATGCCCCAAAGGTACCAACAATAAAAATGCCCATCAACTGACAAATGGATTAAAAATTCGATATATCCAAAATGGAATGCTATTCAGCAAAGAAAAGGGGTGATAGTCTGAAAACTCTAAACACGGACTAAAGTCAGTACCCCAAGTGAAAGAAGAAAGTCATAAAAGGCCACTTATTGTATGACTCCATTTATATGAAACATCTACAACAGGAAATTCCTTTGAAATCCACTGAGATAGGAAGGAGATTAGGGACTGCCAGGTGTGGCTTGCTGAAGTGGGGGAATAAAAGGACTGATTGTTACTGGGTACAGAGCTTCTAGCTGGGCAGTGAAATGTTCTCAGGCTGATCATGGCGGGGGTTGTATACTCCATGAAAATACTACAAACCATTGAGTTATATACTTTAGGTGAATTCCGTGGTACATAAACCTGTAGAATTGCTCACTTTATTAGGTGAATGTTATGGTGTGTGGATTACATCTCAATAAAGATTCTCTTCAAACCAATAGAAGAAAAGGAAAATATACCCATGAACTAAAGGCATGAAATTTCCTGATTTCTAAAAGGTGAAGGAAGAGGTGGTGATAACTCTGAAATCAATCATCATATGTTTAGGTTGACTTCAGTGAGTAGACATCTTTTTGAAGGGGAAAATAAGGTAAGAAATTGCGTATTTTGGCTACTTTCTTTGCCTCAGGCAAGTCTGCAAATTTGAGTTCACCCACACATGCACATCTGCAAAACATGCTCACTTCTTGTTTTTCCCCTGGGAAAAACCCAGCTAGTCTTTGTCAAACGATCTCTAGACTTCCTAACAGGAGACAGTCCTAACCCTGACTCTGATCTTAGCCAATCACCTTAACTTTAGGGAACTTGGGGTTATTCATGCCAGGCTTTTCTGCTTAGGAGGATGGTTGTGAAGTGCCACTCAGATCATTGGTAACATCTTGAAAATCAGGAAGTGCCACTCTTACACCACTGTCCATGTTGGTTGTGTGAAAGTACTTCCTGTGGCTATTCATGGCAGGCTGCCCTCTGTGGCTAGTCTGGCTCTCACCAGCTATCCTGGTGTGATTGTTGACGACTCTGCAGGAGTGAGCATTTAGGACACCCAGTAAGGGTCACAGATATGGCCTATTTTTATCTACACGTGTTACTAGAAAAACTTTTTAAAAGGGAACATATCTGCATTTTTAAAAAATAAGCAATTCCTTCTTAGAAGTTTAAACTTTCTATTCTCTTCCTTGACCCCCTTTTTACACACTTAACTCTAAATTGCACATTTAACTCCATTCATTTGAGGAGCCAGGGAGACAAGCAGCCACAGCTTCTCCTTTCAGTGATCTTAGACAATCCACATGCCTTTCACTCTCATCATCCATCAGTTTGATTTTTTTCTACCTGCCTTTCTTTGTACCTTCCTTTCAATGTAATCAGTCTTTGCTTGAATCTTTAAGAAGTAAAGTCTAAAAATGGTGCAATCCTACTTCTGCCTAAGCTGGTCTTTCCAGATTGGCGCTGTTGTGACACCTCAATATCATCTGGGCCTCATACCACCTTGCAGCTGGAAGCGACTTTGGATGGTATCTACTGCAATTTGCTTTTACCAGTGAAGACATTAGGGATGTTGAGAGACCTGTGCCAGGTGAATCCTCCAGCACTTTCCCAGGACCCCGTGGCTGGGCAGTGACTTTCACCTTGACTCAGACCCCACAACTGCTCTCACCACTTTGCCTAGGGATCTACTAGGGTGCTTATTTTTGTTCCTCAAAGTTCTGAATTTCTTGAAGGCAAATAGTCCTTTTGGATTTTGTTAACAAAGTCTATGGCATCACACATAAAACGGGCATAAGGGCTGTTCAGACCAGTCCTTGGGGAGCAAATGTAACTCTGCAAATTGTATCCTCTCTAGCTAAGAGACTTTAATCTGAGGATAAGCAGCGAAAGTAGGTAGAAGACAACACAGCGCATCCCTATCCTGTTTCCATTATCACTCCACATAATATTAGGATCTTTGATCATGAAGAACCTGATGTTTGTATCATGTTTGTGTCTTATTTTTGTGCCTTGCAAAATTGCAAGTAAACAAAGCAAAATCATATGCAAACAAAAGACAGATTTCTCCGCTTCGAGTGCTCTGCAACTTGCTACTCAACTGGGTACAAAACTGCTGTACAACATTTGAACTTCAATGTCTGTATTTCAGAGTAAGCCACCCCTCCCCCTGCAACCCAAATGACTTTAGAAACAAATCTCAATCTCTTTTTTTTCCTATCTCTTCTTGACAATGTTTGAGATGAACTGTCACTTTTACTCCATAATTAAAAAATGAAATAGAGCTCTTTTAAGCTATTTTTCTCCAACTTGCCATTAGGAATGAACACAAATCAGCGACAACATGTGGATTTATATTTCCTAGAAATGACGGATGTTGAAGGACAAGAAGATATGAACCAACTGAAATTAAACAGATTCTGCATATGAAATGGCTGCCTGCTTCTAGATAGGCTTCATTTCACCCATAAATACTTAATAGAAGTTGGTGGTCTGTGAGTTTTGCCAGAAGGAATAGTTCTCATTTCTATTGGCTTTAAAGACCCAGGTGACTTTGGGGGTGAGGGACGAAAAGGCTGTAGCTGATTTATTTTTCCAACACAAGCTTGTGGTCCCAGACTCTCAATGAGGGCCTCAGGCAGCTTGGAGTATTTCTCTGCCCTGGTTTTATCATGTGAAGAACAGATAAGATGTTTGTGCCCTATCAGGCTCTTGAGAGAGATGCAATGGAGGGAAGATTCTGCTGTAGTGTCTATGAGTTCACCCACAAAGCGTCCTAGAATCTCATTAGCAAGTCTGAACTGAGCTATAGGAACTGGCCTGGTTCTAGCCTGGCTGATGAGGAGTCCCAAACACAGCTCCCTAGGAGGCACAGCAGCCTTAGACTCTGGACTCTGTTTTTGCCCCACCCAAGTTGACAATTAGGTTGAGAAGCAGATTTTTTAAAAGGAGCTAGTGTTATGTTCCAAGAAGTCCAGTCAAGATCATGGCGCACAGGATTGGGGTGTCCAGAGAGCCAGGGTGCTCACGGCAGTGCAGGGCAGGTGTCTCCACAGCACGTCCCAATCAGCACCCCAGCCACCACCTGAGAGTGAGGGGCGTATGTCTGTGGGGCATTATGTGTGTGAGTGAGGGTGAGGACAAGCTTATATGTGAAAGAGACATGGAGACAGGGGTGGGCTGAGGTGGGCTACGGAGAGACAATCCCTGCTCTCAGAAAGGGAACCCAGCAAAGACTGAGTGATATGTGCAAGCCACAGAGAACAGAAATGGGATTCAGGACAGGTGCTAACAGCAGAAGGGGGCCTGCCTGTGGTCAGAACAGTGGTGGGCAAGAGAGAAAGGGAAGAGTGGCCACATCCTTCCCAGCTGGGAGCAGAGAGACCAATTCCAGACTCTGAAAAGTCATCTGGCTAACTCCAGTTTTACCAGGGAACTTGCCAGAACCAAGTCTTTAGGCTGGAAATCTTTACCACCTCTCTCCCTAATGCTGAGGCAGATAAGCAGGGACCCCAAAGGGACCAATTGGGACCCCCCAATTGCTGCTTTAGCAGAGCAAACGGGGAACATGTCCAGGAGGGCATTTTCCAGACTTACTGACTGGCCTTAAGTCTCTTTCTTAAATTAATTGAGGTCTTACTAATCAAATGCACCTGGACACTGTTTTTGCCCCACCCAAGTTGGCAATCAGGTTGAGAAGCAGATTTTTTAAAAAAATTAGGTAAATGTGAAATATAACTTTTATTCTAGTGAATTTGAGCTTTGGGCTAAACCACTGTTAGAAGAGGGACATAATGTCTCATGTTTTTAAAAGCTCTAATGATGAGCATATGCCATGAAGATAAAGCTCTCAAAGGAAAATCTATTTTTACCTGGATATGTTAATTCTGGGAATAAAAGTCACATGCAAAGCGAGCGAATGTGCCAATCACATCGGAACTTCTCACCCTCAGCGTGTGTTACCTGTGCCCATCCCTGGGGTGTCTGCCATGCAGGAATGGGGGAGGAGAGGTGCCCTGCCTCCAGAGCACAGGCAAAAGCTGCCGCTCCTGTTCCAAGGGACTGGCCCCAGTATGGCCCGGTGTGTTTTCCCTTGTCCCCAGCCTGCCTGGTCTGTGCTGGTGTCTGACTGCCTGTCGTCCTGAGCCTTGAATATCGGGGCTGATGTGATGCAGCGGAAGCTGTCTCCAGTTCCCTAATGAATGAAAGATTCAGGAAAACCAGGGTGAGGTGATAGACAGGGTCCCATGGGAAGCTGGGACTCACAGGTCCAGAATGAAAGGATGCCCAAGCTCAAGCAGGCACAAGGACCATTCCTGGGTGCAGTTAGCAAAGCAGCCATCTGTAGACTAGGAGAGGGAGGGCGTGGGCAGAGAAAGCTCCTGCCAAGCAACTCCGTAGGGACTGGACGGGCTTTCAGGTCAGGGGCGCAGGGATAGAAGAAAAGGCAGATGTGGAGTGGGAGGGCCCAGGAAGAGCGGGCACTGACTTGGAGGGTCGGTGAAGCAGCGAGTCCTCAACTGCACTTACCTGGTCCCTGCACTGGCCTTTACCGTTCTGCCTGAGCCCAGAGGGATAAGTTTCAGAAGGAGCTTCCTTCCTGGAACAGGCAGCCTGGGGCAAAAGGTGGATCCTTACAGGGCTGGACCAGGGGGACCATGGCAACGCCCCCTCTTCCTCTCGCACTAAGATTGTGTTCCTTCAGCACTGAGACTCATTCTTCAGTGTCAGGAAGAATGTCATCCAACTAGATGCATCTGCTCTTAGTGCCCCCTAGTCCAAAGTGTGCTAAGTAGTCCTTCACAACTTAGGAGGGGATTTTCACAGTACTCTCTGAAGCAGATAAAATTCTAGACTGTGGAGCTTCGGTCACCATGAGCAGGCGTGCACTGAGGAATTCATCCCGGAAGGTGAGCCTGAAAAATATGGCTGATCCCTCCAGCCCCTGAAGTCGTGTGGCTTCTCTGAATGTGTACGTACAAACATACATGGAGATAGATAATATACACATGTATAAATGTCTATACACATGTATGTATGCATGTGTATGTATGTAAACTACATGTATGCACAATTAATTTTTTCCTTATATTTTGCTATTTTTATCATTTTGACTCCTTACCTTCTCCACCAGTCCTGTCTTCCTGCCAGTGGTGAACACTGTCAGCCTGCACAAGACCACTCTGGCCTTGAAGCACAGTTGCAGAAAGTTCCTGGGATTAAAATCTCATTCAAGGAAATCATCTTAACCAATGTTTGATTGGCAGTGTGAACACTTGGCTCTCTTTCTCACAGTGGGGCGTATTCTTTTTTTTTT
>JAJEJO010003229.1:137954-211658 GCA_020662805.1 Glaucomys volans
GAGCAGGCGTGCACTGAGGAATTCATCCCGGAAGGTGAGCCTGAAAAATATGGCTGATCCCTCCAGCCCCTGAAGTCGTGTGGCTTCTCTGAATGTGTACGTACAAACATACATGGAGATAGATAATATACACATGTATAAATGTCTATACACATGTATGTATGCATGTGTATGTATGTAAACTACATGTATGCACAATTTATTTTTTCCTTATATTTTGCTATTTTTATCATTTTGACTCCTTACCATCTCCACCAGTCCTGTCTTCCTGCCAGTGGTGAACACTGTCAGCCTGCACAAGACCACTCTGGCCTTGAAGCACAGTTGCAGAAAGTTCCTGGGATTAAAATCTCATTCAAGGAAATCATCTTAACCAATGTTTGATTGGCAGTGTGAACACTTGGCTCTCTTTCTCACAGTGGGGCGTATTCTTTTTTTTTTCTTTTTTTTATTTACTTATTGATTCATTGAACACAAATGGAGTACAGCTATTGTTTCACTGGTTGTACACAAAGTAGAGTCACACCGTCCGTGTATTCATACATGTACACAGGGCAATGGTGTCTGTCACACATTCTGTTATTATTCTTGCCCCCCCACCCTGACCCCTCCCCTCCTTTCCCTCTATGCTAACTATCCTTCCTCCTTCCTTGCCACCCTTCCTCCCCCCATCCCCCGCATTATGCATCATCATTCATTTATCAGAGAGACCATTCGGCCTTTGGATTTTGGGGATGGGCTGATCTCACTTAGCATAACAGTCTCCAACATCATTCATTTACCTACAAATGCCATAATTTTATTCTTCTTTATGGCTGAATAATATTCCATTGTGTATATATACCACAATTTCTTTGTCCATTCATCTATTGAAGGGCATCTAGGTTGGTTCCACAATCTAGCTACTGTGAATTGAGCAGCTATGAACATTGATGTGGCTGCATCACTGTAGTAATCTGATTTTAAGTCCTTTGGGTATAGGCCAAGGAGTGGGATAGCTGGGTCAAATGGTGGATCCATTCCAAGTTTTCTAAGGAATCTCCACACTGCTTTCCAGAGTGGCTGCACCAACTTGCACTCCTACCAGCAATGTATGAGTGTACCCTTTTCCCCACATCCTCGCCAACACCTATTGTTGCCTGTAGACAGACCAAAGAAATTAGAGGAATACGAATAGGAAAAGAAGAGCTCAAACTATCCCTATTTGCTGATGACATGATTCTCTATTTAGAAGACCCTAAGAATTCCACCAGAAAACTTCTGGAACTCATAAATGAATTCGGTAAAGTAGCAGGATATAAAATTAATGCTCATAAATCTAATGCATTTTTATTCGTAAGTGATGCATCCTCTGAGAGAGAAATTAGGAAAACTACTCCATTCACAATAACCTCAAATAAAATAAAATACTTGGGAATCAATCTAACAAAAGAAGTGAAAGACCTCTACAATGAGAACTACAGAACACTAAAGAAAGAAGTTAAAGAGAATCTGAGAAGATGGAAAGATCTCCCATGTTCTTGGGTAGGCAGAATTAATATTGTCAAAATGGCCATACTTCCAAAAGTGCTATACAAATTCAATGCAATTCCAATTAAAATCCCAATGATGGACCTCATAGAAATAGAGCAAGCAATCATGAAATTCATTTGGAGGAATAAGAGACCCAGAATAGCTAAAGCAATCCTTAGCAAGAAGAGTATTCTTAAACTTGTGTCTTACACTAATTCCAGAACTTACTCTTAGACAAAGCTGATCGTGGGTGGCTTCCTCTGGCTCCCCATTAGCTGTGCCTGGAACCTCACTCTCAAAGCCAGTTGCATTCAACTCTAGACTCTGCAAGAGAAACTCAACTCAGAGAAGGAAATCAATTTTTTCTCTTCCGTTTTACTAAAATGTTTTACCCATACTGTTTGATTTCCTATACTATTTTAAAATACTTTAAAGCATATTTCACTGGGAAATTATGCCATTTTGACTGACTGAAAATTCAAAAATCTTTTTGAATCTTTGTAGAGGTGGATTATAAAACCATTATTTGTCTCCTCAAATTCAATAAGCCATGTCATTCATTGTGAAGGATTTTCAAATAAATGCAATGAATTTCAATCTCGGTGATTATAAACTTGGACTTGCCCGTTCATCTGCTCTCTCAGGGAGCACACATCTAAGTCCAGTTTGACCAGCTTGTGGTAGGATTTGTGAAAACTCAGCAAGTCACCCAGGGGGTGTCAAGAATTCATGAGAAACTGTTTCTGCTAACAAGCTTAGACTTTAATTTCTAGAGCATTGGATTCTTCTGTACCAGCTTTATAACTATACAAACAATAAACAGTATTTAATCACCCAAAAGATGACAGATAAAAGAGGAACCTGTACTAGAAGTTTCCAAGCAGAGCAAGGCTGGGTCTGTGAGGAGGGGCTCCAATTTGCAGTTCAACAATTTCAAACCTTCCTCCTAATGCTTCAATGAAACATTCACCTAAAACTAAAATATTGCTGATCTACTTTTATTCCATTTTATTAATTTAAAATTTTTTTTCTGAAATTAAATATACATCTTCTGCTTATTTATTGCTCAAAGGGAAGATTGTTTACTTATCAATCAGTGCTTTCTTTAAAGAATTTAGATCATGCCTTCATTGGGGGCAAAATATTTTGTAGCTCTAAGTCTTCAAGAGAAGATCTTAATTTTCGAGAGATACAACAGCCACTGCTTTCTTTGAATAACCCAAAAGTTTTTGAAGTCTTGTGTTTGCACTCTTCATTCCTTCTTTTCATGTTTATCTAAATCAGCCAGAGAGCCTCTGACACTCATGAGGCTTAGCACACGCACCACAGTCAGACACAGGGCCAGCGTCTGGAAAGGGGACATGACATTGTCAGTGATTCAGTGGTGTTTATTGAGTGTCCAGTCTCTTCAGGTTCTGTTCTGGATGCCAAGTGAACAGGAAGAAAAGTAAGAGGTGGCCCTCTTTGAGTTTGCTCTTGGAGGGTTCCACATTGGCTCAGCCAAACCCGGTGCCCAGGGCCTGGAGAAAGGCTCCACCAAGAGATAATCAGAACCAGGATGATTTGCACACTCACCCCTCTCGTCCTCTCTCCTCAGAATAAGGAGATCACATCACTTAACCATGGTATAGCCATCAGAGCAAGAGCACTGGCCATGCCTCCATAATGTCACCTCATGTAAGTTCACATTCAGATTTCCCAAATTATCTCAAAGTTGTCTTCCGTTTTTCTTTTTCTTTTTGTTTTTTTTTCAATCCAGGTTCTAGACTCTTACTTTTCTTCTTCTAGAACAGCCCCCCCACTTTTTAAAATTTGATTTTCTTACTGTTTTCTTTCTTCTCTTTTGAGTCCACTCAGCTTTTCTTATGGAATTTCCCACAGTCTGAAGACCTCTGTTTGTTTCCCTTTGAATATGTCCAGATTAAATATTTTGTCCAGAATGTTTTATAAATTAAGTCCTACACTGGTCCTACATACCAGGTGGTCCTAAGCAGGTGCTCTCATTGCTGTGGACATTAGAGTGTTTGGAAGACTCTTGCAAATCTCTATCACCCAGGCAACCCTTCTCTTTATAATATTGAATAATTTGGGAGTAAATCTTTGAAGCTGTGAATGTCTTGTTCCCCTTCAACTTATGCCTTATTGCCTCTCTGAGAAGAGACTCTGATGACATCTGAGTACCAAGCTGATCACTCACAGCATCAGGGACCAACTGGGCCCAACAAGGAGACCACTCAGCAGCCCCTGTCGGAGTTTCTGGAGTGTCCTGAGAAATCACCCAGCTCCCGCCCCTCAGTGGAGTTGCCTCTGTTCCCCTTGCTTTAATTAACATTTTCACCAACAGGGAACTTGAGGTTTGGGCTCTTTTTCAGGATTTGCAAACCCATTTTATTGATAATGTGAGTATCAGCACTTTGATTTTGCAACTAAACAAGGAAAAACAAGGTTTAAGGAGACATTGCTTTACAGAGAGGCTGGACTACACGCCTGCTCAGGTGCTCTGCTCCTTAATTACATTGTTTTCCTCTTAGTAAAAAAAAATAATCGATGCCTCTTATAAACTCAGGAAAATGAGATCCAATTGAAGAATTTTCTTCATGGACTAGCTGTGTGTGTCTGTCTTGGTATGTAAAGGCAGAGGCACTAATGATTGTGGATTGACAGGCACAATTCTTGGATCACTGTGTCCTGGGATTTGACATGTGTGCACCCCTCCTTCCAAATCTGTCCTGTGATTTCATGTTGGTCTTTTCACACTGGTCATCAGGGAGTTTGTACAAAGAAGACCAGAAAATGCTACAAATCGGGATTTCTTTCTGTTCCTGGAGAGCTCAATTAACATCTACAGCACCCAGCTGGGCCCTGACCACCCCTGCCCTGAGACCCGACAAGGGGGTCACATCAGAGAGTGCAGTGACAAAGCCAGAGCACTTTATCCACAATGAAGGGTGACCAAGGTCAAGTGGTTATTCAAGTGAGGATGAGCCTGGAGGCATCTTGAGGGGCAATGGCAGAACCCCAATGTGTGGGTAGGGGACATTCTCAGAGCACCCCAAGGAGATGCTTCAGAGTCAGTGTCAGGGAGGTCTGAGGGCAGGTAGTCGGGGCCAATGGGAGCTCCAGGACTCAGCAACTCAGGTCTGAGTATTTCCTGTGTTTTGGATTTAAAGCACAAATGGCAAAGGAAAGGGAGCCCCAACTTCATGACCACAGGAGCTCCAGCCTGGGTATGAAAAGGGAGACTCAGACACAGGGCTAGAGTGGGAAATCCTGCTTCCTGAACAATGCAGCCATCTCTGGAGCATGTTGTTTTATTACGAACTTTCCCCAACCCCTCCTGCAACATCTGAGGCCTCCTTCCTGGGTTTTGATTTGACATGCCCACCAGAGTTCCCTAACACTTGTGTGCTTGGAGCTAAAAGTGGTTTCAGACCCTAGGGAGGGACTGGGTACCTGGGGAAAGGGACAATTGTTTTTCCTGCATTTAAACGAAGCAGTCTTGTGGGTCTCTGAAAATAAGTCCAGCCTGCCTGTGTGCATTAGTGCGGTGGTTCCCCAACTAGAGCATGCCACTGGGGTCCCCAGGACAGGAGGGGACACTAAAGCATAGCTGACTGGGAGGGCCTAGTCCAGCCTCAGAGGGTCTAGTCCAGTTGCTCTGGGGTGGGACCCACTGCTAGTTTTAAGTCCACACATGACACCGATGGTGACAAGAGCCACACTTCGAGAATCACTGCCTCAGTGAAACAGAGAGGAGGGCGGATGACTGACAGGAGATCTCATAAGCCATGTTAGCTCAATTTATCAACGGAAAATGAAATTCCATCTTTTGTTGCTTCCTTTCCCCTCTCTCCTGAACCACAAGCCATTCTGAAAGGAGCATTTGGGTTGCACAGAGAAAGGTGCCCACATTCCTTGGTACTAAGACTAAAAACAGTTCCGAAGGCTGTCTTTGGTGCAGGGCTCCGTCCTCTGAGGACCATTTGGTGCTGGCAATTCCACCAGCCTCCCATAAATTCTGACTCTCCAGCCAGGAGCCGTTCTGCCTCCTGACATTCCGAAGTTAGCATTTTATGTCCTCTCCATAATAAGATCATCTTGCTTTGGAGTCATTTGTGTTGTAATTGCTTTAAAATTTCAAAGAGCTCTGGATTTCTACACCTCATTAAATTGATTACACTGGGAAAGTACGGGGGGGAAAAAAGAACCAGGAAAGTGACCTTTATTTCTTCCTTTGCCCTCCTATGTAATTTTTTGTCATCTTGATTTTGCCATTGAGCTCAACTAGACCCTGGCCACAGGCCTCCAAATCTGGAGTACAGCCTGCAGGCCTCCTCCTGTGCTTGACACCCATTCTTCCTTTCTTTGCATCAGATACAAAGAAACACCAGGGGCACCTGTGGCCTTGGATTTGAACTTTGTTTAGGGAATGCTCTGGTCTGACCACTTTATCCCATTACCCTTCTGCACACCCTTGGGAAATGAGGCCAAGTTCTCCAGCCCCTCAGCGTCTGAAATATCAAGGCATGGTGACAGAAGAGGATGAAAAGAAAGAGGGATTTCCCCCCCATCCCTTAATTCTATGAGCAATTCATTTTTGAACAAGCGAATATGTTTCAATGCTTACTCTATGCCAGGCGTAGAACTAGGCTACTTCTATACCACTTTTCAAATCACTAAACATTAATACTATTGAGTGGAACTTGCCTAAAGGGCTCAGAGCTGGTGAGCAGCTCCAGAGCCGAGGCTTTTCAGTTGATCATGATGCCTAGTGCCTGTCATTTTCGAGCATCACAGGGATCCATGTTCAAAACATACAGGACAAACACACCAACTGTGCTCTAAGGAAATTCAGAGCCTGCTTGGTGCAGAAGAAAAATACCTTATTTTATTAGTTTTGAGAGGCATATCGATTCATATTTTAATATCTCTGCAATCGAGGCTTTACAATTAATGCTGTTTTAAATTTGCGAGCGGCCCACTGACCATGAGATGCAGCTATGATTGCCTACCACAGCATGGACATTCATACTGTCACTTCCTTCTAGGTCTACCCTGGTCTAGAAGCCTCGTTCAGTAAGATCAAAATAAGATCTACAAATATGAGATGTCACAGTTTAATTGACAGGGATTTTCTTTCCTAGGGTTACTTCACATAATAGCACAATTTACAATGAAGAGTGTCCTTGTTTCCAAGGAATGTGACAACTGTTAGAAGCACTTTCATGTTTGAGATTCTAAGGATAATGAAGATATTGGGGGGTAGGAGGTTGAGGAATTACGAGTATTTTATGCAGAAAGAGGTCCTTTTGTTGAGATTTAGACAAACTGAAAATGTGCCAAGAGGGTCATTAACGTGGTCTTTCCACAAGAGCAAGGGAGAGTGAGAACAGCATTCCATATTTCTGAAATTGAATCTTATTGCCTTGCAGAGTTATTTATACTGAGATTTAAGAAAGAAGGATTGTATATGTTTTAGTTAGCTTTGTTACTGTAACAAATATCTGAGATGATCCACTTATAAAAAGAAAGGTTTATTTGGGTTCACAGTTTTCGAGGTTTCTGTTTATGATCGGGTGGCTGCATTGCTTTTGGACTGGAGATGAGGCATCTTATGACAGGAAGCTCAGGGTTGAGTAAAACTACTCACCCCATGGCCCAGAGGAGAAAGACATATAAACATATATGCTAATCTAAGCTTAATGCAGAATGAACACATATAAAAGTACCTTTTTATTATCATTCCTCTCTGGCTAGTTTTCTATGACTAAGTTCTTCCCATTCTCTGCTCTGTCAGCCCTTCTCTGCTCCCCATCTCAGTTTGGCTATAATTAGAATCAAAAGTTGCTTTTCATTGGATATTGACATTTTTTTCTTTTTTTATTCTTTTTTCTTTCATCTTTTTACAGACTGCATTTGGATTCATTGTACACAAATGGGGTACAAGTTTTCATTTCTACATTTCTATGGTTGTGCACGATGTAGATTCACACCATTTGCATAATCATACACGTACATAGTAAATGATTTCTGTCTCATTCTACCATCTTTCATACCCATGCCCCCTCCCCCCTCTCATTTCCCTCCATGTAATCCAAAGTTCCTCCATTCTTCTCTTACCCCCCACCCTCCCACCCCATCATGTATCATCATCCACTTGTCAGGGCAAACATTCTTCCTTTGGTTTTTTGGGATTGACTTATTTCACTTAGCATGATACTTTCCAATTCTATCCATTTACCTGCAAATGCCATAATTTTATTCTTCTTTATGGCTGAATAATATTAAGAACAAAAACAATAATAGGTGTTGGTATGGACTTGGGGAAAAAGGCACACTCATACATTGCTGGTGGAGTTGCAAATTGGTGCAGCCACTCTGGAAAGCAGTGTGGAGTTTCATCAGAAAACTTAGAATGGACCCACCTTTTGACCCAGTTATCTGACTCCTCAGTTTATACCCAAAGGACTTAGAATCAGCATGTTACAGTAACACAGTCACATCAACGTTTATAGCAGCTCATTTCATAATAGCTAGATTGTGGAACCAACCTAGACGCCCTTCAACAGATGAATGGATAAAGAAACTGTGGCATATATACTTTATGAATAGTTTCTCCATTCATAACTTAAAATAAAGTGAGCAGGATCTTTCTAGTAATTCCTCAGAGACAGAAAGTGCTCATAGATTCACTAAATAAAGGAGCTCATAACGTTCACGATCTGAGAACTAGTTTGTTGAGCACTGTGGCCGCCTTTCCTGCCTTGCTGGGAGAACTCCCATCCTCCTAACTGAAGATGGTTTAGCACTGCATAAATCTTCCCTCTCTGGCACACATACCTGTCACCATTATTCCTTTATGTATTTCAGGAGAAAAGACTGAAAAGGTTAATGGATCTTTTTGACATCCACACACTAACTTAGAATTACTCAGTTTAAACTTCTGTCAAAATGTGACAGAATCCACATTGGCTGTGAGGTTGATGTTGGGGTGCTTCTGGGTGGAGAGGAGAGCCCGGGAGCACTTTGCTTACAGAATCAGGCTTGCAGGGCCATTTCTCCCCCAGGCTCCTTCCTGGTCACACATGCTGCTCTGCGGGTCAGGAGATTGTCACAAATCCCAGTTCTTCCTGGGTGTTTGCTCTTATCATATGCTTGTTTTGCTTTTACTGCTAAGTGAAGTCATTTGCTGGGGAAAAAAACACAAAAAACAAAAAAACATGTCATATCTCACAGGGAGTTCTCCAGATGAAAACAGAAAACAACAATCACTTTGGGAATCAACATGAAAATCATTGACCATAATGGAAAAGGCAGAAGATTAAGAACATGGGCTTAGCCCACGAGCCCATCAACCAGATGAATGGATGAAGAAAATGTGGTGTGTATACACACTGGAATTCTGCTTAGCCATAAAGAAGAATTAAATTATGACATCTGCTGGTGAATGGATGGAACTGGAGAACATCACGCTAAGTGAAATAAGCCAGACTTAGAAAGTTAAGAGTCAATTTTTTTTCTATCATATGCAGAAACTAGAGAGAAATAATAATTTTTAAAAATACATCTCATGAAAATAGAAGGGAGAACAGTAAAGAAGGGGAAGAGGTAGGAAAAGGGAGGAATCTGAGAATGAAATTGACCTCTTGTGTTTTGACTCTAAGTTGAGTTTTCTTTCGTCGCAAAATAGCTTCCTCTTTGCAGAAAATGCTTTTCTTCCCTGATGGAGCATCTGAGTTCAAGCCAGGACGGTGCAACCTCCCTGAATGACAAGAACTAAGATGTGCACAAGGGGGAGTGGATCACACCTTTCCAGGATACAGTCTGCTTGTCTACCTTGAATAGAGACTCAGCAACCAATCACCCACTTAATGAGAATTACTCCAGAAAAGTCTAAGAAGGAAATTGAGAGGCATAAATATCTACAGATTTTTCAAGATGATGATATTCAGAGTGAAGTAATGCTCATCATTTCAACATTTTCTGCTAACTTTCATTTTATTAACTGCTGATCTGATGCAGCATTTCCAGAATAGCCAATTTGCATTTATAGATAGAGTGCCACTCACTCTAGCCTGCCAGAATGAGGTTTGCATACAGGTTTGCAGGTAGCTGTTCCCAGGTGTGAGGGCAAAGTGGCTACCAACTGTATCCAAATGCTCACTGTGCACCTCCTCCATGCAGAAGTCTACAATTTAATTCAGTTGTTCAACAAATGCTGAGAATTCACTTGCCATGTTTATTTAGCATTCATCATATACCCAGCTCTGTAAAAATAAGCCAGTTTTCATGAAAGAAGTAGAAAGAACACTGATGGGTTTCATGGAATGGGAAGTTAATCTTTGCTCATTTATTTAATTTTTTAAACATCAGATTATTTTTAGCTGTGGAAATGGAAATCAACACCCCAATTGCAGGGTTGCCATTATAAGTGAATGGAATAATAAACCGGTTACCAGACTCCATGCCTAGCACAGTCAGGTGTTCAGCTGATGATTTAGTGATGTCTGTTATTTAAAGATATTACCATAGGTACTGCATCAAGATAGGTCTGGTTTTTGCAGTGTGTGTGGATGGTGGGGGGCAGGTAAGCACAGGACAGCCTACATTCCAATCATTTCATCTCCTTTTTGGGATCAGTGAATGAGCCCAGATTCTCTCATCAATTCAGAATTACGTGTGGAGGGCTTTTGCTTCCACGTGGGACTTGGAGAGGAAGCCTGATGGTGAAGGAATGGGACCACTTGTGCTTCTGCTCTGTCTGTGTAATCGCCCCAGCACTCAGTGTTCTCATGCACCAATTTGGGTGACTTCTAACATCCTATTTAACAGTAACATTTCATGAAGTTCAGATTTGTCCCATCCCAGTAGAAATGCACATGAATAAATAACTCATTAACTCCACCAGAGTCTTCTAAAGACAAGTGGCATGAGAGAGACAGAAATAAAGTAGTCCTAGGGTTCAGAAGAAGAGGTGGTCACTTCCATCTGGTCAGTCGGGGAAGGTTTCCTAGAGAGTTTGGCACTCGAAATGCGTTTGAAGGACGGGCCAGGACCTCAGGGCTTCGCGATATGAGGGTGAAAGGAACCACAAGCTGAGAGTCATGCATGTGTGAAAAATGGCGACACAGAAGATTTCTGCAGTGACCACAGCACAGGGAAAACTGCAGATTTTGTGTATGATGAGACCAGAAGCAAGAATTGCAGCCCATTGTATGTAGACGTGACAGTGAGAATTGAGCAGAGGTATGAAAAAAAAATCTGATAGAGGTAGAATTTTCTAGACTTGGTTATCTGTAATTCAAAGAATAGTGGGTAGAGCATGGGCATCACCAAGAAATGACTGACTTTTGCATCTGAAGACCTAGAAGGGGCTGGACCCTGAGAGAAGACATTTCACTTGGGTTATCTTACCAGACCTTAATATTTTGGATGCAAGGTCACTTTAGTTAAGTCCCTACCTTCTCATTCCCTGTGCTGTCAAATCCTGGGTGAAAATGGTGAAGCCTGGACTGTCTCCTTTGTTCCTCAAACATGGATCTGATGAGCTTCAGAGGACCTGGCCCAACAAGAGTCACCCAGAGCTGATGTCATCTGGGCTCCCAGTTTCTTGTGCAGTAAGACAGCCTGTGTGTGGGGCCCTGACAACCTCCAGATGGATATCTTTCTCAAGACCCTACCTTCCACTGCAGGACCTGAAAGGTTCCCATGGGAAAGCAATAAGAGGAAGTGTGCAAACCAAAGAATTCTGCAGCCCCCACCTGGTCTGCCCTGGAACACCCCTGCAGGAGGACCCTGGTGTTCCGAGTTTTCTGCAGTGGCCAGGCAGGGGTGTGTTCACTCACACCCTGGAGAGAGGGGGTCTGATAGGAGCTGTCATCAGTCATGTGTGCCCAGGCAAAGGCACCAGCCTGAGTTGCACACACATAGGGGACGCCTGTGGAGTGAGCTGGGCTGAGTCTGTAGGAGAGGGAAGCTGGACACGGCAGAGATGGAGATCGCCCCAGTGCCTTGGCATGGTGAGAACAGAGCGGTCACAGTCCACACTGGGGAACTATCCGACCAGTTTCCTCAGGGTCCACTGAGTGGTGGCCACTCTCCCTGGGGGCAGTGTGGAGCAAGTATAAATGTTGAAAAGTGAGGCAACTTTGATTTTGAAACCTGCTTTTACCATTTCCATGAGTGAATCATTTCACATTTCTTTCTTCTATCTCCAAACTGTTGTAATGTCTCACCTAAAGAATCTGGAACCTAATAGCTGTGCAAACTTGGCTCTGACTTAGGAAAGGACTGTGGGAAAACAAAAGAGAAAGAAGATAAATATTTGTGGAGGGTAGATGGTGGCCATTTTCATTTTCCCTATTTTTACATTTGTTATAAATGGAACCAATTTTCACTGTCATGTCATTTACTTTCTAACATTCCGTAGTAGTCATTAAGTCTGAAATGCTTTCCTTATGGTAAAGTAATACTCTTTGCATGGACTTGGTAGCAGAGCTCAGCTTAGAAGACAAACCTGGATCACATAAGTCCATTATGAGAATGTCATCAGATTTCTTTTCTTGGAAAAGACATTGGGGATATTCACAGGTGACAGATATTTGCAGTGCTGTGAGATCTCAGAACGACATTGGTGATAGTGAAGTCCAGTAGGAGCTGTCCACTGGCATAGCTGCGAATGTCTGGCCCATACCTCTTAGCATTTGCTCCAGCCCTGGAGAGGCTGCTGATTGAGAGGAACTGTGGCTTGTTTTAAGCAAAGAGCAGGGCAACCTAGAAGTTCCAGAGAGGGAAAGCCTCTAGAAAAGGTCCTGAAACAGTGGTGGACATGGAGCTGATGGGTAAAAACTCTTGGGTAATAGCAAACAGTGCTTTGGTCCGCATCCTGGAGTGCATCTGCTGACTTGCACCTGGACACCACATACTTAGGGGCTTGCTAACCCCTCATTGATCTTTGTTGAGTTTCTTCCTTTCTTTGTCTCACTTACCCACTCCTCTCTAGTGTAATCTTCCAAACCCTCCGCCTGTCTTGATCCAGGGTCTGCCCTAGGGAGACCCACATGGAGACACATCTTGGCTTCTTCCAGGTGATTAGCAGTTGAGGTTCTAGGGTGAGACTTGGAATTGATCTAATTTTTCTTCCACAAAGGGTAATAGATGGACATCTGAACTGAAGAGATCCCGGGAATAGCACTGGCCACGTTAAGCAGTCAGCAATGGACAACTTAGCATCACAAAAAAGAAGCATAGATGATCACATGGAACTCAGAGGGGAGGCAACCATTGTCCTCCTGATGTATTTGTGGTTCAGGAATCTGGATGGATGATGGGCACCAGTGTTGTCGGATGACCAGGATGGAGTCTTGGGTCACAGATGGGATCCTTGGAGGTGGGGCAGAAGAAGTTCACGACCTGAGCTGACATGACAGGTTAAATGGAGACAATGAGGGGCACTGCTTGAGCCACACAGTGAATTCTTCTGCATGTGTCGCCTCATTAATTAAAACAAAAACCATGAAGGAGTGATTACCATTTGTTTTTAGATTTAAAAATCCCTGAAGTTTTGAAAATGTAAACTATGTTCTCAAGGTAATCTTCCTGGAAAGAGGTAGTAGGATTTGATTAAAACCCAGTCCTCAGTGATTCATAATTCATGCAACTTTGAATAAGAATCCAGAGCAGTCTTTTGGATTTAGCCTCCGTGAGCACCAGTCCTCAGCAGAATTGGCTACAGGTGAGTTGGATATCCCAGAAATTATACTGTATTTTACTCTCAGATCCCACATCCAAGAAGCTGATTCAAAGGATATCCTGAGAATTTAGGGTTAGGGATATTTATTTGTTTATTCAAATATATTTTAAAAAATTAATGATATAAGATAAGCTTATGTATTTATGGTTAATAGTGTGATGATTTGGTACTTGCATACAAAGTTTAGTGATCAAATCAGGGCAATCAGCACTTTTATCTTCTTCAACAGTTGTATTCTTGTATTTTTTTGTGTGTTTGGAGTTTTCACTTGACTCTCTTCTAATTTTTAATGCACACATAACAATGTTGTAAATTAAATTTCCACAGGAACACTGGAAGTTCTTCCTCCTATCCTGGGTGCTTCGGCAGCCATTACCCACCTTCCCTCTGCCACCTCTGCTCCCCGTCTAGCCTCTGGTGACCACCCTTCTCTTCCCTTTTGCTGTGAGATCAACTTTGCAACCTCCACATAGAAGTGAGAACATACAGTCCGCCATTCTTCTCTTGGCTTATTTCACTGAACACAGTGATCCCCAGTTCCCATGGTCTTGTCACAGATGACAGGATGTGGATGGTTTTTGTTTGTTTTGGTTTTGGCTTCAGCGTATTCTGATGTGGATATGCAACACTTGGTCTTTGTCTGTTCCTCTGTCCAGGTTCTGTTGGAACATAGCAGTTCTGACAGGAAGCATCCTAGGTTTCTCTCTACTCATCCATCAGTCACGTCTAGGAGATCGAACAGAGACTTCAGTCCACCCGGGAGTCCCATGCCGTTGTCCTGATCACAGCAAGGACTTACTTGCTTCTCCATCTGCCAGGTGCTTCCTGTTCCTCATTTTCAAGTCTACATCACATAATTATGCCTGCATCAAAAACAGATTCATGGAAGGTGTGGTTCTTCCACTGTCAGCAGATACTGAGGGTGGTCTGGAGGTTTCTGGGCACATGTGGCCTTCTGTGGCTTGGACACTGAGAAGATGCAAGATTCACAGCTCCCCTTGTGCTCTCATTCTTACCTGATGATATTCTTCTGGATTCAAAGAAGATAATAAAAGCTGAGAAACAGAAGTTTGCAGTCGCTCAGCCGCTTGCCCAACATACTGTAGATATTTTGAGACATAACATTTTGGTTTTAAAGGTCTGTCTTGAAAGGAGTTTTCGATTCTACCAATGGCTAAGCAACCTAAGGCAGAAAATGGACAGCTCTCAACTTCAGTTTATTTGAAAAATAGAGATGGAAGCTATAATGCAGAGCAACTTGGATTTAAAGATTAATGACATAAGGTATGAAAACAAAAGCAAGTAGCATTTCTGAGTAGCACAGCAGAGAGATGAGTGAATGCTAGCAGTAATGGATAGCAAGCTAAGTGAAAGCCAGGTCATGGAGATTTCACTGCAAATTCTGTGCCACTTTCAGTACAGAAAGAAAAGCCATGAGGTTCGTTTCCTTCATGAAATATTGCCACTCCATTACAAGGCAGATCATGGACTAAAATTCCCTAACAGAGTGTAATAATTGGATTTTTACATGATTAAAGGTCAGTACTTTCTCATATACAGAACATAAGTACAATTCTTGAAAAACAAACGCTTTATCTACATAACAGTTCCAAGACTAAACAATGCTGGCTACTCTTTACTCATTAACCACGCTTATTCTAACTTTTAGGAGGGAGGATGGTGATACTCTGGAAAAAGTAAGAGCTTCATGAACCTAGATGTGATCAAATCTAAGGTCTGGGGTTATGTGGCCATGCCATTTAAATTCACTAAGCTTGATATTTCCTAATGATGAGCTAGGAACCTGCCACTTAAACAGGGCTGGTATAAAGGTGAATGATATCCAAGAGATGACACTCTCCACCATAGAACGAGGCAATGCATAGTCTGAGGATGTTGGCCAACCACTGGGAGCAATGCATTGCAGTGAATGTGTATTGACCGGCTTGAAATTCTTATAAATACTGACAAAATTCTCCTGTAAAGTCCTTGAACTGTTGATGAACAGTGGAGGCTCAAACAGGACAGCTTCTAAATCCTGGCTTAGACTTGTGCAAACTGTGACATTATGTAACCTTCTGCACCTCGGTTATTTTTAGTATCAAAAGTGTAATTATTGACATCTAACTCAGAGAAGATTTAAGGATTTGAAATTTTCCAGTTTACATAGTGCAGAATTTTGTAGTTAGTATGAACATGTGGTTGTCAAGATTTTTCCTTCCTGAACAAGTTTATAAGAAATAAAGGTGAGCCGGGTGCACACCTGAAATCCAAGCTACTTGGGAGGCTGAGTCAGGAGGATCGTGAGTTCAAAGCCAGCCTCAGCAACTTAGCGAGGCCCAAGCAACTCAGTGAGACTCTATCTCTAAATAAAATACAAAATAGGGCTGGGGATGTGGCTCAGTGGCCAAGTGTCCATGAGTTCAATCCCTGGTTCCAAAAAAACAAAGAAATAAAGGTGAAAACTTTACCGTATTTGGAACTTTGTAAGTATGACTTTAGTGTCATTTTACATATTGACCCTTATGTGACTGTGTGTGATGTTTGGGAAGGAATTTCTGTCATATAAACAAGTATGTCAATCTTGGGTAACATTTTGGATACTGATTCCAAAAAAGACAACTGCATCCTAGTTAATTATGTCATTGATGCAAATAGGATTTTTCTGCAATGCACTTGGGAAGAAAATTATGGAAATTTTCAAAGCATCTATGTAGTTTGCAGAGGGGTTGGGCTTGAGGGCTTGGGGATATATATATAAATCCATCTCATACCTGATAGATTTATGCTTTGTATAAACATTGCAGTCTCATCAGGGTGAGCACACTTTCTTCCACCTTCTGTTTTTTCAGTCTGAGAATGAAATTCAGACTCGAAGAACAAGACACAAAATTCCAGCTTCAATACATGGGTCCACACTTTCCCCTACCCAGAACACTCTTATTTATGCCCCTGCCCCTGAACAATTCTTACTGGGTCTTCAAGGTTCTGCTCAAATGCCACGTCACAAATGAAGAATTTCCACTTCCCTTCCTTCAAGGAAGAAATAATCTCTCTAAATTAAGTACCCTGGGGTAGCATGTGAATTTAGTTCCACTGACAATAACAAAGTGGACTAATTATGTTTACATGCAGGTCGCTACTCCCGCGGGAAAACGGAGGAGGGGACAGTGTTCCATTTATCTTCTTTTCTTCTCAGTGACTAACACATAAGCATTCACTCACTTTTGTTGAATCAAAAATCAGTCAATCAATCAATGAAGAGATAGATAAAGTCCTACGGGGGGGATTAATTAATGTCAGAGACCCATCACATCTTAAACTAGGAGGGCAAAGAACAGTTATAAATTATCAATTATAACCGTCAAGCAGAGATAGGGAGAGGATCAAGCAGTGATGTATGAGGACGCTATAGAGGGATGGATGGTACACATGACCAATCCAAGGGCATGGGGGAAGCTGCAGATGCAGCCATGGGAAGTTTAGTATTTAGCGGAACCTCAAAGGAACCTTCATAAAACCTGAGTGCATTTAAGGAAATATTAATCTTATAGACAGTATTGCAATTTTTGTAAAACATGAGTGCATATTCTTTAAGCTATCTATTATAAAATTTAATGTTTTCAATATTACAATATTTTAACATTATTTTTAAAGCAATTTCTGGGTAAGGAGATATATAGGACTAGCTGGAGGAACCTGGGATCTTTCATGTGTTATTTACTATTAAAGAATTTGAGAAAATCTTCCATAAAAAGACATGCTTCTGTAATAGGAAGCATTTTAGTTCCAAAAACTTTAGTCAATTTTCCTAAAGACATTGAAGTCCTACGTGTTTAATCTCTGCAACCCACCCTGCTAAAATCACCAAGTGCATTACAGTGCACTGGAAGGTGCCCTGAAAAGGAGAATGTAGTCCTTCTGACTGATCTCATTATTACTTATTAAATGGTGTGTTTGGGGATCAAATGCCCTTGCTGTCAAAAAATCAGAGGTGAGCAACCATTTTGAGGATTTTTTTCCTCTTTCCATTTTTAACAACTCTTTTCCCCTCTACCTCTAGGTGATGCAGTGGGGTTTATAACAGAATTTCACACCATACAGGATACAATGACAATAGATATGGTTAAATTTGTATATCTGTTTCCACCCAAACAAAGGTGTTATGCGAATACAGAGAATGATGGTGGCATTTAACATACCAACCACTGCATGGGCAGGAAGCCAAGAAATGAATCAGGGGAACTTTAATTTTTCTGAGCCAGGGTGGAGCTGGCAGCCATTGAAGAAGTTCATCCTCTGACTGGCAAGAGATCATATTTGACGACTATTCAGAGTTTCTCTATGGGCAGATATGGAATGAATTTTCATCTTGGGTTTTGTGTTGCTTTTTCTGGCTTTATTTTTTTTCCTCCACCACCGAAATTCTCCCAAATATTTATTTACCTCTTTGATATTCACTACATTTTTGTTTTGTTTTGCTTTTTTTGAACCAGGGATTGAACTCAGGGACACTTGGCCACTGAGCCACATCCCCAGCCCTATTTTGTATTTTATTTAGAGACAGGGTCTCACTGAGTTGCTTAGGGCCTCGCTAAGTTGCTGAGGCTGGCTTTGAACTCGCGATCCTCCTGCCTCAGCCTCCCAAGTCGCTTGGATTACAGGCATGCGCCACCACGCCCGGCTCTCACTACATTTTTGAATGCCCTTCCTGGGTTTCGGCTCACTCACTCAGGCCAGCTGGGAAGGGAGGAGGTCTCTATCTATCCAGTGAACTGAGGATGAAGGATTAGGGCTCAGGTCTCTCCAAGCTCCTGTCTTATTCATGTGATGTCAACATCGAACCTTCAGAGGGAGCGCCTTCTGATTTTAGTTTATTACCCCACTCAGACACTTGGTGTTTACTTGGAATAAACCTCTATTTACTCAGGATGCATCTATAATCTCATTGGAGTATGAATTGAAATGAGAAATTTTCATGGGATTTTTCCAAACAAAACATGGATTTAGTACCAGTTTCACCAACTGCTCACATCCTTCTGTCGATTAATACACTGTTTATTCATCAGTTACCACAGAAGAGACACTTCCTGAAGGTCCTGAGAATATAACAGTGAGTACAAAAGTCACAGTCACTGACCTCAGATATATATAAATATATATATATATATATATATATATATATATTTTTTTTTTTTTTTTTTGTGCATGCGAGGCAAGCACTCTACCAGCTGAGCTATATCCCCAGCCCCTTGACCTCAGATATTGAGATGGGACCTTTAGTTGTGACAACTGTGAACATGGATGTAGAAAGGGAGAAGCTAATTAAGGGATCAAAAGAAAGTTAATGTTCATCTGAAATAGTGTTTTCCAGTACACATAGTCACAAGAGGCTGTTTGAAAATAGTGAACAGCACCCCGTACCCTGGGCTAGGCAAAAGAGGTCACAAATATGTTAATTAGCTTTACTCAATCATTGCACAAAGTATGCCCACATCAAAACACATTGCACTCTATAACTTGCCAACTAAAAATAGTATTTGTGAAAATGCAAAGAAGCTTAAAAAATGAAAAGAAAAAAAAAAAGAAGGTAGCAATCAACAGAAAACATCTAGGGGATGATGTTTCCAGACACAAATGCAGTGTTGTTTCCTGTGAATCTGAAATCTAGCCAGGCGCAGTGACTCATGCCTATAATCCCAGCATTCGGAGGCTGAGGCAGGAGAATTGAAAGTTGAAAGCCAGCCTCAGCTTTTAGAGAGGCCTTATCTCAAAATAAAATATAAAACGTCTAGGGGATGTGGCTCAGGGGTTAAGCACCCCTGGGTTCAATCTCGGGTACCAAAAATATAATAATAATAAAATAAAACCTACTCACACTCCCAACCCCAAATCTCAACTTTCTCTCTCTCTCTCTCTGCGTTGCCCTCTTTCTCCATGTTCCTGTATGCACTTCGCAATGTGCTCTTGTTCTCTACTTTTAGAGTTTCTGCTTCAAATTAACGCTCAGATCGTCTTCTTGGGTGAGGTGCTCCTTCACTTTATTCTCTCCTTGATTATATTTTTTCTTACTCTCTTCTTCAGGTTGTGGTAATAACCCCTGTTGCATACATTTCCTGAAATAATCCACGAATGGCATATCATAACATCAGGCTTTCACTCATCTGGTCGTTTTCATTTGTTCCAAAGCAAATCCCAGCCTCCTCAGTGTTGCAACAGGTGCTTCAGATTTGGTCCAAGTCTGGACTGTTTTCAT
Source organism: Glaucomys volans (assembly GCA_020662805.1). Classification (NCBI taxonomy): domain Eukaryota; kingdom Metazoa; phylum Chordata; class Mammalia; order Rodentia; family Sciuridae; genus Glaucomys; species Glaucomys volans. The sequence goes on from JAJEJO010003229.1 coordinate 157,475, forward strand.
TCACTCCACTCCCCCAACCAGAGCCTGTTCTTAGCTACACACAGATCTCTACCTTCCCCGATTGACTCAATTGCACCCTAGTTTCTCGGTCCTTGTTCTTCTTGTCCTCCAGGAGATTTATCTTCAAGACTCATCTCAAAGACTATCTCAAGTACAAAACTGATGATTCTTATTATACTTGGTAGCTCTGCCCTTTGATCCACCAAGGTCTTTCCTTTCTATTGCCTAATGCATCTGATGACTCTTCGAGCCACTTGCCTCTCCCTTGATATATCAGAGCTCTCGGTTTTGATGGTCTGTGTTCATGTCTGTCTGGAACATTCTGCCTACTCTCATCATCCCTCTCAGGGATTCAAAACTCTTTCCAGATTCACGAATCAGCTTCTTCATTATATTTTTGATGGATCTCACCTACTGAGGTCAAATTACTTCTCCTTGTATTCCATACAGGTTGTAGTCTCGCGTCATGACCTATGTGAACTTGTACATTGTATCTATTCCCTCTTGAAGAACCTACATTTATCTATTCTGCATCCTACCAGAAAACCATAAGAATTTTGAGTCAAAAAAATTACATAAAATCTATGCATACATTATATATGCCATCCATATATATCCGTGTATATATGCACGAAGAACATCATCAGCTAGTCTTGTAAATGTGGTGAGTGTTCGGAATAGATTAAGGGCATGCGGAGACATTTGTCAGGGAGAGTTTTGTCCAGGTGCAGTGAACCTGGCTGAGTGAACAGGCCTGAAGCACAGTTTTCTCCTGAGGACAGAAGTCTGCATTATTGATTTCTACAGTAGGTAAGTTTCAGAGACGACAATGTAAAGAAAACAGAGTGTTTTTGATCTAGCACAGTCCTTGAAATGTGGAACACGAACAGTAAATGATAATTGAGAGGATTGATGGTATGACATTGTTTCTCACTTACTATCCTCTAGTCAGTAGGTTTCACCTTGTTGTGAAGTTGCATTTGTTTGGTTTGATTGAGTGTTTTCATTATGCATACAGGATTCCCTTTGTTTCTTTCAATGGATGCTTTACTTTTCATTATAGAAGTATATTCTTTAAATCTTTCATGAATAATTCTTCTATTTGAGTATCTCAGGTTGACCAAAACCTTGGTGCAAGAGGCAGAGGGGTGGGGAGAATGCGATGAACCAGGGGTGATGGCTCTGCCTTAATATATATTCTCCTTAATTTTTTCTGTCTTGATCTATAATATTGTTTCTGTATAACATGGGAAGTAGAAATCTCATCATCTTACCTTCTGGAATACAGTTTGGACAGATTGGAAGTAAATTTTGAGAAGGAAATCTTAAGAAAGGAGGAAGGACTAACACATTAGTGAAATCCTAGACGTAAGATATAAAGTCCTCCCAGAAGACCCTTCCAGGGCGGACACACCTGGTGGCTAACCAAGTCCTGTGCACCTGGGTGATGAAGTCGGGCATCAGTGGTGAGAAGCCTATTGCTAAAAGCAAAGTCTACCTGAATGTCAACTAGTATGACCAGAGCCTGGCATGGGGAGGAGTGGGAGACTGCATAGTGAGTGTCAAGGCACAGACAGATGAAAGAACGAGTCCTCATGCTCTGTGGCATGGTGGGACAATGGCCACAGTTCACAATAGCCTATTGCATATTTTAGAAAGATCTAGAAGAGAGGATCTTGAAGCCTCCAAACATGAACAAATGATGGAGATGAAAATGCTGATTACCCTGATTGCTGTGTACTGTATGCCAGTGTTGAAATATCACAACACACTTTATTAACATGTGCAATTATTATGTGCATCAGTAATAATGAAGTCAATTATAAAGAGAGGATATTGCAACCTTTCCTCCTCTTTTAGTCCCAAGATCTGCTGATATGTGTAATGTTCTGACAACTAAATATGGAGCCTGGTTAAGAGGAGAGACACTGCTGAGCGTTCCAATGACCAGAACTGTTTGTTTTCAGGCTGGAGGAGCCATCAGGGCTATGCCTTGCCTGGCCTTGCTAACCATGCACGTCACCAAGTGCAGGTACACACGGTGCCGTGAAGGAAGGGGCAGGTTCTGATGTTCTTCATCCTCCTCCAGATTCTTGACGGGCAAGCAACAATATTCATCCAATGGTGTGCTAAATAACATTGACTCATGGTGGACTGGGGTACGAGGGGGCTTTGTGATAGCAGGGAATCAGCAAGCGATAATCTGGATTTCCGGCCCTTAAACTTGACTACAGCTGTAATCTACAGTGTGGTGTGAAACCAGCCAATTAGACTGTTTAAATTTGGTATGTGTGTGAATAGGAGTGACTTTATCCCTACAAGTCAGAAAGCTGCCCACTTAAATGCCTTGAGTTTGGTATGTATGTAAATAGAAGCAATTCTGTCCCACGCAGAAGACTTTACAGTGACTGGAGCTCCATTTCTGAGCCTCTGAGCAAGCTGCGTCAAATTCTTTCCCTACTCTCCTTGTTGGTTTTCATTAAAATGAAGAGGTGGAACTAGATGATCTCTAAAGTTCCTTTGCCCCCTGAAGTTCTTTAAAAACATAAATGCAGATTGTCTATATGTACTAGAAGGTTGTTAAATTATATGCAATTTATAACACCTTATTCATGGAAACTGTATTCTTAAACATTTAGCTACAAACCATAATTTATTGTATGATTTTGTTGGCGATTTTTATAACTCTATTTTAGGTATTTGCAGATCTCTCTTGTGTCTTAGAACTTCTTTCAAATTTTCTGCCACAATATTGATCTATTAAGTTCTGAGCCTCTTTCACGAACCATAATTCCACTGTCCTTCTTTTCTTTCTTTCTTATTTTTTTTTTTTTTTTTGGGTACTGCTAGGTACCTAACCCAGGGCAGCTGGGCAAACACTCTTTAGCTGAACTATATCCTGGACACTTGTTGTTTTGTATTAGAGACTTGAAAGAAATTATACAGCATTCTTATTTTCTCTACTTATTTTCTGTAGAAACCCCAAGTTTATGGTTTTGAGATAATCTGAGTTCTTTTTTGTTCTTTTTCTCTTTTTGGTACCAGGGATTGAACCCAGAGGAGCTTAACCGTGGAGCCACATATCAAATCCTTTTAATGTTTTATTTAGAGGCAGGGTCTTGCTAAGTTGCTGAGGATGGCTTTGAACTTGGTGATCCTCCTGCCTCAACTTCCCAAGCCACTGAGATTATAGCATACCACGATGCCCGGCTAGTGTGAGTTCTTGTACCCGAGATGGAAATGCCATAGGTGTGCACCTTGCTTTCCTCAGTGCCTGCACTGGTTTCATCCTGGTACCTTTGAACAGCTGAGGGGGAAATATTGACACCGTGGAAATCAGCAAATGCTGCAAATCCTCCCCTTGTCCCTGTCTAGTCTCCAGAAACACCGGGCACACCACTGTTTTGCAGTGCTACATAAATCAGTCAAGAAGTAACTTTGGCATTTAGGAAAAATTCAGTGTTCTTGAATAAGCAGGGTCCAAGGTGCAGAAGCAGATTTGAATGCTGGTGCAGATTCATAATTAAATGTAACAGGCAAGATAGTTCAAAGGTAGCTTAGGGAAACATTCTGTGCTTGGGGCCAAGCACAGTATAATTGGGTGCAACACATGCTTTACCAGCCAAGTAGCCTATGAAGCAGAAGTGGCGTATTCTGGGTGTAGATTAGTGAATAATAATACAGTGATCCTAACTAACAGATTTCTGATGGGCTTTGTTACAAAGTGGATTTTCTTACTTTTAATTAAAGTTTATATACGTTAAAATTTACATATGAAAATTCATACTTTTATATATGTGTGTGTATATCTATCTATAAACATATTTACATATATATTTTTAAATTTTTATTGTCTACTATAAAACTACTTTTACAACTACTTTACAACTTTTACAACTACTCATTGTCTATGGACAGTGAGTTTTTTTTGTAAAAGATTGATACAAATGTTTGGGTCAATGTACATTTAATAATCTTAAGGAAAGACTTCACATCTATTGAACAATATCCTGGAATGATAAATCCCTTCTCATTTCTATGAGGAAGAAACCAACATTAAAAAGCGTTAACGATGTGCCAGACAACTTGTAAGACACTTAATCTAGGCAATTTCTGGCCTCCAGAATTCAGTAAGGGGAAATGAAAGGAAAGAGAGAGAATTAATATGTACTCAGCACAAGATACTATTCACACATTGGTTAGAATCATTCTGAGTTTTAAAGGGATGTTATTTAATCTCATACTATAGTAAAGAAATGGAGGCTTGAAAAAACATAAGAAACTTTCACAAGATCACATTGCAAATAAGTGACAGGGCCAAGATTTTTTAAATGCACCTGTACCTAAGATCCTCTCATTCAGGAAATGTTTCTTGGATGCACGGTACTTGCCAGGATGTGTCCTGGCTGCTGAGAAAAATGGTCAGCATTACACTAGTCCCCTTTGTAGAAAGGAAGTTTATACTCTCTCCTTAGAAGATTAGTAAATTGGTAATTATAATCACATACATAAATATTATGCAGGTGAGCATGCTAAATTACAGGAAACTTAATCAGTGTGGTCTGCAGAGCTTGGTACATGCATTTGGGAGTACCCTAATTTATATCTTAGAGGAAGAACTGGAATAGTGCAGGTAGGATGGAATACAGAGGGTGAAGGGAACTTCATGGAGAGAGAATAACACACAAAGGGCTGGGGGCAAGGGCAGGAAGACAAATTAACCGTAAAGGGAGTTAATAGTTTAGTGCTCACTTAAAGTGATTTATGCTTTTAATTCTTTTTTTTTTTTTAAATCATGGGTAGACTTAGCCATCGTAAATGATGTTGTTCTATGTTCAGGATTGAATTGCTCATGAATTTCTATGTCATCACCAGACGGCTGAGTTTTTATGAGCATAGAGAATTCCAAATACAGAAATAAAAGGATCCAACTTGTATTATAGAAATACATTTTATTTTGTCTAATAAGAAAAAATCTGACGAGTAATACCACTGTTTAAGATCTGTTTTCCTTCAATTCTTTCATAATTTTCAATTATGAAATACTTTAAGGTCTAAACAGAGCACCTGAAATGCAGGGAGTCCTCCATAGAGGGTCATTACTTCTGTCCCTATTCCCCAGCGTCCTCCAGCTAGCCCTCAACTTCGTCCCTCACTTCTCTCATCCTGCCACCCTCTTGGATTTCTCTTCCACATGGTCTCTTTCCCAAAGGGCTTCCACTCACGTGACTTACCCAGTGAACTCCTAGTACAATTTCATGAGAACAGAGGCTGAAGAAGCCGCTGTGGTCAGTTTTCCTAATTCATATATTAGGGCTAACAGAAATGCTCAGGAAAGGATCCTCCAAGTGATCCAGCCAAAAATGCACCAGAGAAAAGGAGGAGCCAGGCCTCGAGACCAGGAGATCCTGTATAACGCAGAGGACTCTGCTTTCCTCACCCTGTTCACATAATACTTTGTAACCTCAGGAGGTTCAGCCTTAGCAGGTGGCAAGTTGAGAACCAAAGAAAGAAGATTAAAAAAGATTCCCCTCCATCTTTATCAGGTAGAGAAGGGATGCATTAACTGCTGGTAGTTAACTGTAATTAATATCCAGAAGAGATTAGCTTTTCCACAGAATTATGATTGTGCTGACATTAAAAATGACCATGAAGTCTGTGTATTATCTGTGAGCAACCAGGAACTTAGTGAACGTGCCCGACACTTTATACCAGACCAATGAAGAACTTCCTTGATGAATATATATTGATGACAAAAGTTGCAAAAGATAAAGTTGTATTTGTATTACATGCAGTTTTACTTTCACCAGGTTCTAAAAATAAAAGGATTTTTATATAACCGACTTTACGGGGCTGGTTTAAATGAGGGGAAAAAATGAAGAAGAAAGTGACAAATTTTTAGACAAATCATGGGATGGTAAAATTTGAGATGTGAATTTTATTCAAGTGATTATGCTGGAATAAAAAGGAAAAAAGGAAATGCATAATTCACGCATGAATCACCAAGACTATATTAAAGATTAATCATAGAGGTCACAAGCCAAAGATTCAGTGATTAGAACACAGAAAAACGGGGAGTTTGAAGCTATTTATCTTTTGCATGCCTTGTTTCATAACCTCTGGACGTGCACATTTTCGGTTTCACCTTTCCATGTTTCCATGGTGCATTTGAGGTCTCTGACAGGGAGCCCAAGCCTGGACAACTGTTGGTGCATCTGCATGCCCGTTGCCTTACCCCACTCCCAAGCCATCCCCTACCCGACCCAAGACAACCCAGACCTCCATTGCCTCCCTCTTCATGCTCCTGGCCTTGCCTAAGACTTTAGCTATTCTGCTCCCTTCACGAGATGTCACATTTCTCTCTCACTTCTGAGACTTCATTTTCCAAGGCCCTAGTCTTTTTCTTTTGGCATAATACTTCATCTTAGTTATGATATAGTAACCTATCACTTGCATTATAGCAGGATATTTTTACATAACTGTTAGAGAACTCAGGTTTCTATGGATAATAAAATCAGAAGGGTTCAGTATTTACAAGCAGTTTGTCAACGTCAGAAACTATCCTAGATATTTTGTGAAATATCTTATTTAATCCCCATAATGACCTGATAGCATGCATTATCATCTCCATTTTACAGATGAGTTCACCAGCTCGGGAAGTTAATTAACTCATCCAGCGGAGCACTGCTGGGAAGGATATGATGAGATGTTTTCTGAGTCGAAGCCTCTGCTCATTTCACTGTGTTACAACATGTGAAATCATGGGTGTTTCTTTATTCTTAGGCCTGGACTTTGTCCTTTCTGGATGTGGTCTCTGGATTATTGTGGCCCACTGTGTGTGTGTGTGTGTTTGTGTGTGTGTGTACAAGGGAGTCACAGAGGAATTCTCCATGAAGAAAGCAGGAGCCTGGTGTCAGGGAAGAAGCAGGGCCTGGTATGATATTCTGAGTGGACGGTGATCTGCACTGCATTTGCCAGCAAGGAAGGGTGGACACGTGTGGCAGGAAGGCCAGCTCTAGGGAAAACCCAAGGTCTGAACGTCAAGGCACTGGACAGGTAGAGTAGCCGATGAAGTTACCACCACGTGACTCATCCAAAGTCCCCTTCTGAGGATCAAAACTCTGTGAAGAGGGGCAGTGGTTCATTGATCAGCAAAATAAGCCCCCCTCCACCCTGTCTGCTGCCGCCAGTTGATTCTGCTGCTACCTGAGTGTGAGCAGAGACTGGGATCCACCAGCGTGTGAAGGTACAGAGTCTCTGCCGTCCCTCTCTCTCTCCAGATGACCTTTCCTCCTTGCATAATGAGTCTTATGTAACTGGATTTGGATTGGTTTTCTTGGCTGAAAAGTGCAGGTCTTCTTAAATAAATGACTTTCTTTTGCTGTTGGAAAAAATAGTCCTCTCTTCTCTGCGCCACTGTGCTTTTTAAGGCCTTTATCCCTGTAACAATGTGAGGATGTCATTACTGTGCATACATTTAGTTGAGGAAACTGGGACCCAGAGAGGTAAAGGGACACCACAGTCACAGATTGCAGTAGCATCAAAGGGAAGCTGTGATCCCAGGTCTCTTGACACTCAGGTTGATTTTTTTTTCCCCATTAAATGTCTGTATGTGCAACAGAAAGAAAGAATAAAAAGAATCTTCCAGTTGATATTGTGACAAAATTTATACCCCGTGGAGTTATTAACTGGAAGCTCAGCATCTGGGATAATTCTGATCACCTGATGGCCCCAGTGACAAGGGTTTGGACATTCGTTCAGAATGAACCTGGCTAGGGGGAAAGTGGCTCTTAGGACACAAATCAGAGCTTCCAATATTGTCAGCATCCACCTCCATCAGGCAAGCACATGAACGACTCCAAGAATCACATAGGAGAGCAGGTACGTCTCAAGCCCCTTCTGAATATTAGTGGGGATCGATGACACTGAAGGATGCTGCTCTAAAAACTTGAAAGGGAACGCTTTGAGAAGGAATGTGATGCACTTGACTCAAGGGGAAGGAAGTTATTAAAAATATGTTTCTCAGCGTGTTTAATCTGTGGCATTCATTTATATTGCTTCAAATGAATCAGAAAGTTGTCCCATTGCAAATCCACAGCTGGAATCTATATCCTATCCTTCAGTTGTCTTTCAAACCAGCTATAGGAGTGTCTCCAGGAGACGGATGTGTTATTTCCTACTGTGAATTTCAAGTGCCCTGTCTTCAGATGGCACCCAGCTTATAACTACAGAATCTAAGCTTCTACTCTTGGAGTAATGGACCCCAACTTTGGTTCTCTTTCCTTAGTCTTTCTGAAATCACCAGAGTGCTTCTGTATCACAAAAGGCAGACTATTGGCATGATGATAACACACTTGGAGAAGTGATTTATTTTTTCTATAATAAAAAACAAACAAATAACAATAAAGACATACAATGAGCATAACATATTGCTGAGTTCCATGATTGGTTTACTCAGATGGCCAGAGCAGGTTTGGATCTTCTCTATTGCTAGCGATATCTGCAGCATTGTCTACTTTTGTTTGAACCATGGTACAGAACAATTAATTTCATTTTTTTTTCATGCCAGACAATTTTATTTTCTGATTGTTAACTGGTAGCTATTTAAGTCTATCTTTTGCAAATATAGGAAATCCTATTGCTGTTGGTGGGAGAAACCTTGATAATTGGGAGCACATCTTCAATTCTTAGACTGAGAACACATCTTGAACACATCTTCAATTCTGAGACTTAACTATGTCACCTGCATCCTCCTACATGTGATCAAGGATTTTTTTTTTCTCTTATAGTGTTGGACTCCACTCTAAGAGCCTCCAATTTTGACTGCTTTTCTTCTCCTTCTTGAATTAATTTTATACTCTGATTTTTTTCCTATAATACTTTTCTGTAAGTAGCCTGGCAGTCACTGACTTTAATCAAGACTGATTTGCTAATCTTAGTTCTATGGTTCTGAATCAGTCAGGGTCCAATCAAGAGAATGTAACTACATAGTAATTGGAGCTGAGAAATTTAATATAAGGTATTATTATTGTTAACTATAAAGAAAATGCTTTAAAGAGCCCAGAAACTTTCAAAAATATTTTATAGTTGAGGGAAAAATGTGGGATGAACAAACTTAGAAGGAAATGAGGATTTCCTCTCCAAGGCTAGGATTTAAACCTCATTGGACAGGTGAAGTTATGGTCTGTGGATAGTGATGAGATTCCCTAATTTGCTGTGGGAAAAATTGGTCAACCTTCCCTGGCAAAGTGGAAAACTCTCTCCTTGGGTTTATGTGAGCCAAGGCTTGTGGGAAAATGCTGGGTTGCCTGCCATCAGTACTGGAAATCTACCCTCAGGGAGATGCTGAAACCCAGTCGGAACCTTTGCCTCTTGATGGAGTGTGTGCCCCATAATCCATCCCGCTTCTTCATATCCCTGCTTCTTAAATTATACATCCCACTTCCACAGGTGCAGGAGAAAGCTGGCATCGTCTACATTCCCTGTCGTTTTGTGGTGAACCATTTTGTGAACTATGAATAAAAGGCAAAGAGAAAAGAAAGAACAGGCTATAAAAACTGTCTGCCTTGCTTGTTCAAAGTACCTGGAAACAATTTAAGCAAAGGTTGGATCTTCTGAGAACAATAAAAACATAGGCACAATCATTCCAATTTCTTCCATGAAAATCTGTCATGGTCAACTACATTTTGTAGACCCATATAAAGCACTTTCAGGTTGCTGTTGTAGACAAAAGAGAAGAAAATGCATCGTAAAACGAACTGATTCTCCACAACAGGTCACCCTTCAGGGCCTGTTCTCTTCCCTGAGAGCATGTCTGAACGTCATTCCTTAACTCACGTCAAGGTGGGCAGATTGGGTTCTTCTTTCACTGTCCCCTCCACCTCTGGATATTTCTCCCTCTTATTTATACTTCACTTCCTCTTACAGCATAGGAGAGGCTGCCTCTGGAGAATTTTATCAAATATGAGACCTGGATAATGGTTGGATTCAGAGTCATTGATAGCAAGTAGCTAACTGTATTTTGTTGGGCAAATCAACTTACCCTCTCTGAATCTGTCAAATGGGGGGAATTACAGCTAATTCTCTGAAAATGGAACAGTAATGTATCCAAGGTATTCTTTATTTCCCAAGCTAATGCCTACCAGGAACCTCATGATATTTTTAAACTGTGGTATAATGGGGAGGATTGGACCTGTGTGACATATATGATTGAAAGGTTTCTATGTTTCGCAGGAAGTATTACCATATCAACTGTAATCCGACTCTAAAATGTGAAACATAAAATGTCATTTACTATAGATATGACTAAGCATATTACATGTTAGAGCAATAATCAATGCATGAACAATTTAGTTAAAAGAAAAATAAAATTGTAAAAAGCGTTCAATTCCAAACACTGGTAGGAGAAGAAAAACAGAGAAACCAAATCATGAGTAGCTAATAATAAAACAAAAAACTTATGTTCAACTGTATTAATGTAGAAATACCTTCTGATGCCCATAGAAAATGTTTGTACAAACAAATTTGAAGGCCCAGATGGCTTAGCAGGTGAATTCTGTCAAACATCTGAGAAAGAAATACCTGTTCTCTCTTTTCAAAAACTCTTTCAGAAAATTTAGAAAAATGAAAACTTTTAGATTCTTACTGAGTCTCTTATCACTGATAATAAAATGTGGCATGGACATTATGAAACAAAAGAAAGAAAAGGGAGAGGATACACAAAGGGAAAATATTCTTTATAACCATGGATTTTAAAATTCAATAACATAGCAAATCTAAGTCATCAATATAAATCAGATAATTAACAAGGCCATAAAGGGCTTATTACAGAAATGCAAGTTTGGTTTGAAATTTGAGATTTAATTTAATTCATTATATTAATAGAAAAAAAGAAAATCCAACATGATTTTCTCAATGCAGAAAAAAAAAAAACTATTGGAAAAGGTCAAAACTCATCCATGATGAAACCTCCTAGCAAAGTAGGAACAAGGGGGAAATCCTTTAGTCCAAAAAGGATGTTTAAGATAACATTGCAACTACATCACTCTTAATGTAGATTCTGTTTTCACCTGAGCATATTATGTCTATTATTTTCTCTCAAATTGATGCTCCTTCAGATGAGTTCCTTTTCCCCTAAAATTATCTCTTAAGATAGCATATATATTTTTCTCCTGTCAATACCTTGCCATGTAACACTTCTACCCATCAATCAGTGCTAACCGTCTCACACACGTTTCATAACAATTTTTTAAACTAAATTTTAGTTATAATTCTATATAATTATAGAATGCTTTTTCTAACCTATAGGGTAGAATTAAGTTCAATAGGATCCAATAGTTTCAGCAAGTTTAAACTTGACACAGGGGCTCTCTCTGCAGGTTCTTCTTTTCCCCTTTGCCTAAGTGTACACATCACTGTTTGCAGGCAAGGTCGTGGGTCAAGGCCCTGGCCATGCGTGGAGGCTAAGGGCTTGGGCTGGGTGGCTGAGAAATGCTTGCTTTCCTGCATTCCAATGACTTACAGGAGCTTCTCTTTTGAGAGTCGGTCTACTATCTTTCCTTTCCTGTATCCCCAAGTTCCTATCTCATTTTCCAGGACCCCAGACTTGCCATCTCTTCTCTTAAGGGTTGATGAAGGCCAAAGATCTATCTTTGATGTCTGCTTCAAGCTAGCAAGGAGCAATGACCTTGCTTGTTCAGGGATCTAAAGTCTCTGCCTGCCTGATCTTAGGGGTAGAGAAGAGACTGGTCTCAGTTGTTGATGTGGGTTGGGCTCTTTGCGTTACCTTCATCTGACCCATGGAAGTATTGCAATCTGGAAGACACAAGCTTTATTAGGAAGTTAAAAAGTAGCAGAAGCAAACCTATGAGCAGTCTAACGGGGTAACAGTCACCTGAGGCTTTAGTGGTTTCTATTTACATGTACACTTCTCAAGAAGGAGTTATCAAAAAGTAGACCTGAAAAGAACATCTGGACTTTCTCTTTGATAACTCCTTCTTCAGAGTCTGTGGATAACCTGGGTCTCTCTGGTTCCCAAATTCCTTAGTTGGATTGACTGCTGACACTTGATTGCTTCTCTACCAGTGATGCCCGCACTACCTGTCCCTGTCCCCGCTCAAACCTGGACCCTCTGACCTACATCACTTGCTACAGCTGCCATATTAGAAATTCCTTCTCAACTTCAAAGTCCCATTTTTGCTTTACAAATCTTTTGAATGTGGAGGAGCTTGTTCCTGGGCACCCACACGGCGTCCCCTTCTACTCTCCTGTCACCACTTCCCCTGCACCATGCCTTCCTCCAGCCCGACCTCGCTAGTTTTCTTTATCTTGGAATTTCCTTGCTTGTAGCAGAAGCACTAAGGTTTTCACACCCTCTAAAGCACTACTTCAGCCCAGGGAGGAAATCTGGTACCACATGACAGTCTCACCCGCTTCTCACATGGGCTTTGCATAGCCAACTAAGATTTAGCTCCTGGGACAGGCATGAGCAACCCCGAATTCTGAGCTTGGTCAGTGTCAGAGAGTTGGTGTTGTCAAGGACCATGCACAAAGCACTTGGCGACATCAGGGGAGAATGGTCTTGCAATACCTACTTTTGTAATATTTTAAGAAGTAGATATTTTAATTAGAATAAATTTAAAAATTTTAAATTTTAATTCTTTATTTATAATGTCTGTTCAATACGGTAAAGGAACACTCTGGGAATTCCTTTCTGGGCACCATCATGCTATGTTGGAAAAACCCATAAAAATAAAACAAAGAAAACTAGAGTGAACAATTGTGATGTCTGAGTCTGAATCACACAGCCCAGCACACAGCATCTGTAGCTGTGCTTCGATTCAGAGTTTTGTTTTTGTTTTCGTTTTCCAGAAATAGAAGTAGTGAGAGGAAGAATTCTGTGGGGCTGTGTCAATGACACACTATGTAATGTTGAGCGAGTGCTTAGTTGTTGTTCTTGTTTCCTCATCTCGAGAAGGAGGCTGTGTAGCAGGACCACCCGCCGGGATGCTCTGAGAGCTGAGTTCACATGCATGCAGAGCTTGCTATTTTCCTGTGCTGCCTCCTTTGCTGTCTGGCATTCCCACCAGGGTGTCACTTTCATCAACTCTGCTCATTTTGGCTCACCTCTGACCTGGCAGGGAGCCTTCATGTAAGCAAGGAATTGCCCTTGAGGAAACTGTGCACAAATGATCCATTAGAGGATCTGCGGGGGTCCTCCCTGCTGTGGACAGGAGCCGAGCCTGCCTTTTGCTGGGGCTCCCGCTGTGCTTCTCCCAGGCTCTCTGCATTGCTTTCAGACTCCCAGATGTCCAGGGACCATTGGGGAGATGAGCTGTTTTCGTCCTTGGGTGATGGTGAAATGAACATGCGGAAGCAGAAGAGCCCTGGACAGGAGACACCAGGATGCTCTGCCCTTCAGTGTGTGACCTGGACTTTGCAGGGCTTCATTTCCCCTTGGAGGAATCCGGAAGCCATGCCATGAGCGTGCAGGAAAGCTCTGCATATCAGACATGATCATTCTGTGGAATCACTTTGAAAATCATGCAGCTTCGTGTAAACTTGAAAGTTAATGATAATGGCTGGAGTATTAGGGTTCTACAGAAGAACAGATTCAACAAGTAATCATATATGTATATATGATAGTAAATAGGGGATTTACTAAGGCATCTCCTAATCCAATTAAGTTGACAATAAGGATCAGCCATCTCAAATGAGAACACTGTTAACCGTTATTGTTAAAAAAAATGGCAGAAAAAATGCCATTCTATGCTAAGGGTGCCTGTAATTAGGATTTTCTCCAGGACTGGTGACAGTGTGTGGAAGAAGGTTGTTAGTGTTCCATTCAAACCTTCTGTCACGACAGCACCAGCGTCACGGCCACAGAGAGAGTGCGGGACTAGGCTGCCCTGATGCTTCCAGGAGAGGCAGAGGCTGAGAGAAATAGTCTCTGTGTGGCTTAGGAAGTGATTCCGAACAAGCTCTCCCATTCAGCCTAGAGGCTGGAAGTTGCGATCAGATCACAGAACTTGTGGATGCTGAAGGTCTTGCTCCATAGAGCTGAAAACCTGTTCCACGGGGTTCACACTAAATAACCTAAGAGGCCCTCTTAACTCAGGCACTCACGAAGTCAGAAAAACTTAACTGCGAAATAGCAGCCGCCATAACCACCACCACACCCACCGTGACTGTCACTTTAGCAGTGTATTATGTCCTCCTTGTGATCTAAAGTGCTTTATGTAGATTTCTCCTCTCCTGTGTGACCTCCCTGTGGGATAGGGATCATTATTATCTCCTTTTCTAAATGAAGATTCAAACGTTAAGAAAAGTTCAGAAATTTTCTCAAGAAGCAGCGTTGTTAGCAACAAAGCCAGTATTTCTATACGGTTGCCTTAGTCAGAGTCACAGCTTAACCACGAGACGCCTGCCTTGAAATTGAATAATCAAACCTCTATCAAAATTCTCATTATGATATTTTCTAGTTCTATCCATTTACTGTCAAATGCCATAATTTCATTCTTCTTGATGGCTGAGTAATATTCCATAGTGTATGTGTACTATGTTTTCTTTACCTATTCATCTGTTGTAGGGCACCTAGGTTGATTCCATAACTTGGCTGAAAACTAAAGGCAGAATATTCTCTCTGATGTGTGGATGCTAACCCACAATGAGGGAGGGGAAGATTAGATGTTCATTGGATTAGACAAAAGGAAATGAAGGGAAGGGAGGAGGGATGGTAATAGGAATGACAGTAGAATGAATCTGACATTTTTCCTATCCTCCTATATAAATACATGATCACTGTAACTCCACATCATGTACAACCATAATAATGAGATCCTAATTGGAACAAGTCACAACTATCCTATGTATGTATAATTTTTCAAAATAAATTCTACTGTCATGTAAAACACCTCTCATTATGCTTTCTTCTACTTCCTTACTCAAAGCAGATATCATGGTAGAATAAATCGTCTTCATGAGAGAACATTACCCAGAGAGCATTCTGCTCTTAGCGTTGTTACCATCACCATATCCCAGAACGTACTCTTCAAAATAAATAGGTTCCTTCATTAACTCAACAGTTAGTGAGCACTAACCCTTTTTGCTACTGAGCTGGGAAGAGAAGGATGAATGAGGCTTACCGATGATTTCCATGGTGCCCACAATCTATAATAATAGAAAGAAGAAACAACAATAGAAAATTACAAGGTGCTACAGAAAAACATGCTTACAGTGTCCCAAAGACACAAAGTCTAGGACGCCCTCCCTCTCACGGGAATGTCTCATGGAAAATGTGAGGTATGAACTCACTCAAAAACACCTGGAGAGTACAAGGGCTTTGCCATTGGGAACCGTGTCACGACTGACCGTGTCTCTGTGAGATAAATCAGTGGGTCTTTGAGACTCAAAGACACATATAAGTGAAATTTCAGACAAAGATTGCAAAAGGCATTCTGTAAAAGATGCTCCTCCCCAATAGGACTAGCCAAAGATGGCAGAAACCAAGAGGATATCACATGCTATATGCATGATCTAAGACTCCAGACTCCATGATGGGCTTTGAGGAAATGAGTCAAAGCATTTTAGAATGTATGTGTAGGGTAAGTCTTCAAGTTGACCTCATGAAGGGTCTTCCTGGAATGAAATACTATCTTTCTATTTTATTTTCATTTTCATTTTTACACTTTCTCCCTTTACCAAAGATTTGATTACTTAATGTGTTAATTTATGTATTTATTCAACTCACGGTCATGAGTGCCCATTCTGTCTGCTCAATAATGCAAAAGATTCTATATCTGGGATAGACAGAAGGGAGGCTGGGCACAGTCCTGCTAACTGCCCAGGGAATTTTGCCAACTTCTACCTGACTTTGGTACGCTTTTCTTCTTTAAATTTTTTTTTGGTAA
The DNA here is from genome assembly GCA_020662805.1 of Glaucomys volans. Lineage (NCBI taxonomy): Eukaryota > Metazoa > Chordata > Mammalia > Rodentia > Sciuridae > Glaucomys > Glaucomys volans. Next base: position 173,383 of record JAJEJO010003229.1, read on the forward strand.
ACAAATGGGTTACAACTTTACATTTCTGTGGTTGTACACAATGTAAATTCACGCCATTCATGTAATCTTACATAGGGTAATACTGTCTGTCTCAGTCTACTATCTTTCCTTCCCCTACCCCCTCCCATTCCATCTAAAGTTCCTCCAGTCTTCTCTTGTTCCCTACCCCCACCACCCTTCCCGCCATTATGTATCATCATCCACTTATCAGAGAAGACATTCAGTCTTTGGATTTTTGGGCTTCGTTTATTTCACTTAGCATGATATTCTACAACTTCACCCATTTGCTAGCAAATGCCATAATTTTATTCTTCTTTATGGCTGAGTAATAGTTCATTGTGTACATATACCACAATTTATCCACTCAACAATTGAAGGGCATTTAGTTTGTTTCCACAATCTAGCTATTGTGAATTGAGCAGCTATGAACATTGATGTGGCTGCATTACTGAAGTATGCTGATTTTAACAAGGAAAATATTTAAAAGTGAAAAGAGACACATTATCATATAAAATACAAAGGTCTAATTTATATTCCATGGTTGGGAGTGTGGAGAGAGACTCTGGGGCTTAATGCTCTGATGTCAAGACAGGGAAGGTGGCCTCTCTGACGTCTGGACCATTCTCCTGTGTCTCTTTGCAAGCAGAGGGATACCCCCGCATTCTTACCCTGGACGTTCGTAAGTGCTCCAGCTTTGGTCCAGCTGTTGTGGTCATGGACTTAGCCCAGGGCCACGCCCCCAGGCAGAGCAGGCATTTGATCTCCTAACCATTTGTGTTGGTTATTATGCACTTGAACCTAGACCACCTTTGATGACAAGAAAATATGGAGAGAAATTTTTGTTATTCAGAGTAAAATTATACATTCCATGTATACAGGTCACAAAGTGGCTCTTGAAGTTCATGAACTCTCTTGTACCCTTATTTTTAATTTTATTGTTCTCTATTTTATTTTATATTTTTGCTTTATTGCTTTTAATACCAGGGATGAAACCCAGGGGCACTAAGCCACTGAGTTACATCCCCAGCCCTTTTTAATATTTCATTTAGAGTCAGGGTCTTTCTGAGTTGCTTGGGGCCTCACTAAGTTGCTAAGGCTAACTTTGAACTTGTGATCCTCCTGCCTCAACCTCCTGAGCACAGCTTTGCGTCACTGTGCCCAGCCTACCTGTGTTTTTTACTTGAGAATTCAAAAGTGCACTCCTTAATTCCTTAGGTACAGCTGCAATACCACATTACACATTTTCAAATAGCAATCCTATTTGGTAAAGTGCTGAATGTACCAGTGTGTGTGTGTGTGTGTGTGTGTGTGTATACATGCACATATATACACATATATATTTGATAAAGTACTGAATATTCATATATCCAGTGTGTGTATATGCATTCATATATATATATATTCATATATACACATACACACAGGTATATATATAAGTCCACATGTAAATGGGCTTCAAAATCCCACTGTTCTTTAAGAAGAATAAGGGAATGATATTATTTCAAAATAAGCTTTCTACCTTCAGCAGTTTTCTTAACTACCTTTCCTAGACTTAGTGCACTACCTGCTATGGTAATTGGGTGATTGGTTCAAAATCCTGCCTCGGATTTTTGAAATAAAAATGGTCTTCTTATTCCTTTAAGGAATTAAATAACACTAAGTTTTGGTTCCTTCAATTGCTTCCATCTTCCTATTTGGGGAATTTCTTCTACTCACCCCCGAAACCAACCTTCTTCTCAGTTTGGTATTTCACGGCTGGCGTGGGGATGCTGTGCCCCAGCTCACTCAGCTCAATTCAGCAGGCAGAGCAGAGGTCAGATGATTGAGGCTGGCCGAGCGGTGCCTGAGCAGTCTGCGACAGGCCTGGAATTGCACAGGTCCTTCTTTATGGCCTATTCAAGCTTGGCGGGAGGGAGGTGAAGATGATGTATTTTAAGGCTTAGGGACTTTGGGAGTGAAGGATCGAGGAGTCACAGAAGAAGCACTGTCTCATATAGACAGGGCATGAAGTGAGCAGCTACTTGACATCGCCAGCCATCAGGGGTCCAGTGACGGCTGAAAGCCACGCCTAGGAGATCGTTGGTCCTCGTTGCTGCGTCCTCAGTGGAATTGTCCTCATTCAAGACTTAGTTTCTTTCTTAGAGCACAAAACATCCTGATTTCTCTGTCTTCCCTCAGCATCCCTCTCCTGAAATGGATTCCCAGATTGCTATGGAATATTTTGGAAGTAGGATGCTGACGAGCCTTTGGGTGCTGGAGACACGGACGCTTGGTTGTTGCCTTCACAGTGAGTTCAGACACCCCAGGGAAACACACTGCAGCCTTTAGGTTTTATATCTGAAGGTGTTCCTGGGTTTCTCGTCTTATCAGGTCCCTTGTAGCACCCTGAATTCTAGCCACGATGAAGCCATTCTCAAACATTCCAGAATCCTTAGGTCTCTGTCTTACAGATGTCAGGTCCAAGCAACTCAGAAACATTTAGCTCCCTGCCTGACACCCTGCTCCCTGCTGTTTTCTTTTCTTTCCTTTTTCTTTTTTCTTTATTTTTATTTCTTCAGTACGGGGAATTGAACTCAGGGTCTCACACCTGCTAGGCAAGCAATCTACCACTGGGCTACATCCCCAGCCCTTTTTATTTTTATTTTGACACAAGGTATTGAGAAGTTGTGCAGGTTGGCTTCTACCTTGCCATCCTCTTGCCTCAGCCTCCTGAGTAGCTGGGTTCCTGGCAGGCACCACCACACCCAGCTTGGTGTCCCTTTTGCTGAATCTAAAACCTAAGGGCCTGCATAGGTCTCCTCTCACACGCTGCTGTAGTTGGTTAGCTGTTTCCATTGGGCTCCTGTCACTTGCTGTGCTCACCTACATCACAACACCTGTCCCCCTGTTTGGTGGCTTCTCCCAGTATTCCTGCCACCCATGCTGACCTTCAGGCTTCCTTTGCAGGCAGAGACTGTGCTTCACGTACTCTGTGCCCTGGTATTTCACACAGTAACTGACACATTGAAGACACACAATAAAGGTATTTTGAGTGATTAAATAGATAATCAGGGAACCAATTAATTTGTGGCTATATTTTAAAGTGGAAAATAATGCTAGTTTAGATAATCATGCCTCAATCCAGTAATTTCCATCTTTTAAACCTTGGACACCAGGATGCAGAGTTATGGCTTATTTTGTGTTCAGCAGAAAACCATTGTATGTTGTGAAGCGAGGAATGATTTAGAGGCTTTATGCTTCTAGAAGATGAATCTGTCAGGGGTGGGCAAGTCACCAGTAGGTGACCGGTGTTAGTGGAGAAATGCGATCTCCCTCCTTGGAAAATGCGGTAGTGCCGTTCAGGTTGGAACGCAGGGCTGGGCTGCTGCTTGCACCGCTTTGAAGTTGTCTTTCTGAGCTCACAGAAGGACTGCTTACCTTTGTCTCTTGCTGTGCCCTCTTCAATTCCCTTCAGTGCTTGACAAGGATTCCATTGAGTTATAAAGATGTTTGCAAGGTCTCATCTTTCTGGGAATTGGGGCTACTGTTTCCTGTTGTCTTGTTTAATTTGTCTATGCTTGGGAATAATATTATATTGTATTTCTGGGAATTCTAGGGTCTTGGGGATTTAGAACACAAGAATCAAACAGCTAATCATACTGGATATAACCAAGAAAGGCCCTTGTTCTGGGGTGATAAAAGTATAACTTGGAAAGAATGCTGTGCTCATTTCCAGCAACTTATGCTAAATGGCTCCGTGGATGATGTCTACTCCCAGATGACCTAGGGCAGAAAAACACGTTGTTCCCACCTTTACTCCAGACAAACAAGTCACAAAGTTATTAAGACTAGAAAAATAGTCCCAACAATTCAGACATCATTTGGTAATGCTTATTTGGTTAATGGAAAACTATGGTATCCTACTAGGGATACCAAACCAGCTTCTGGTCCCTTAGATTTAGACCCCCTTTATCTCCCACTGGCAGAATACACCTTGGTTGGCATCAAGTATATTATAATGAAAAATGTACATAGAAAGCTCATGTAAAATGCTGGTGTTTGCTTAGTTGCTCTGAATAGCTTTCTTGGGCAGGACCGGCTAATGCTTACTGGGCAGAAGTAGGAGGTGTACTGCTCCTAATTGGCCTAAAGTAGCTCAGTTATTCAATGATCCAGAAAAAGCTCAGAAAGAACTCCCTATTGTTCCTGTTAATCTAGTTATTAATCACATAGTGTAAGCTTATATGTTGTTCATAGAAAAGACTTCTGTGCACGATGTTTCTAGTAATATAGAAAGCAAAATTCATTTAAAATTATATAGAAGAATACTTAAAAATATTATGAAGAGTTGATAATATTTAATCTGCTAATACGTTTTGCCTATTGTCTAGTAGTTTGCGTTAGTTTCCTTTTGTGTGGCCTCAAGATATTGTACTCAAGCTAGAAGTTAACATATAAAAATGGGGTGTGGAAAAAATAAAGTTAGAACAGAACGTAGCCTCAGATCACTGAGTCTGTGTTGCTTTGTTCTCCACCTCGCCAATGCCATCCCAATCACCAGAGAGCACTACGATCCTTTGTGCTTGGGCTGGACCCCGGCAGTCTCTGTGCTTTTTAAAATAATCCCAGGAAGATTAAGTAATAACCTCAAGTTCATATAGTCACTGTTAGTAACACAGCAAAATGTGAATCAAGATCTGCTGCCTTATTTGAATTAGAGGTTGGCTGATCCTCTATTTTAAAAAGTTGTACCAGACATGGTGGTGCATGCCTGTAATCCCAGCCTCTCAGGAGGCTGAGGTAGGAGGGTCTCAAGTTTAAGGCCAGCCTCATCTAATTGGGGAGCCCTAAGTAATGAAGCAAGAACCTGTCTCAAAATAAAAAATAAAAATGGACTGGGTATGCAGTTCAGGGGTAAAGACTCTCTGAGTTCAATCACTGTACAAAAGAAATTGTATTTTTTCTCATTTGCATAATCGCCTCTGAATTTTCATGCTCCTGACGTTGTCATGTTTCTTATGTGTGTGAGCCCTGGAACCAGCCTAAGTGAGAATCAGTAGCTCACACGCATTTTATGGCACTGTCTGTTCTCTGAGCAGAGAACTTAGTCGTTTAGAGCATTTTATTTAAACAGCGATGTCGTGCCTCTGTCCCTTGCCTTTAACATGCTCTGCATCGTAAGGAAGTTTAGGGAAATGTGTAGGTAGCATATGTCATGATGTTTTAAGTAGCTCAACATCCCCTTTTCTGTTGGTGTGGCTATTTCTTCAGTTCTAACCAGGTAGGAAAATTGATTCCTACATTCTTCTTATTAAGATTCTATTTCCCTGAAAAGTTGCAAGAACAAAAAACATGAGTTGAACCATTTCATGAATAAAAACATGTTAGATAATTTTATCGGACAAAGATTTAACATATAAAACTAGAAATTCATACAATCATCAAGAGGATTTGGGGTGTGAAGGTCAGAGTCTGCTTTAAAGAAATCCAGAAGTACCAGGCTCAGAGGTAGCTGTGGTCCATGATCCCAGCTGTGCTCAGGACCAAGTGGACGGTTCCCTGGAAGCCAGGGGAGGCCATCCTGCAGGTGAGCCATGGTGTGCAATAGATACGATGGCGGCTGTTTCTCCCCAGGGAGGACTGCAGGGTGCCAAGGAATCCAACTTGGATATCACGACCCTCCCGCAGCTGAAGTGGGCAAAGAGCTTTTCTTTCCCTGTTTCCAAATATCTTTCTATGGCTCCCACTGACTGAAATGTAGGGAGAGAAGAGGTTCTGACAATCAGCATTCCTGGCTTCTCTCCTGGGATGCCAAGAAGATGAACAAAGGATGGTCGTGAGGCTTACTGGGTGTAAACTTGACCACTTGTGTTCTGCACAGCTTATCCATCTTCATGAAAGGTAAGTGTGCCCAGTGATGGGAGACAGCTGTAGCCATAATGGATGCTGTACGTAAACTGGACGTGTTGTCTCACTGGGAGACCAGAAACATCACACATCTACCTCTTCTCTTCCAAAGCCATGTGATACTTAAAAATTTTCACTGAAGTTTCAAGTAGATCTTTAATATAGATTGTGACTTCCAAGTCCTTTTAGAATATATTTGGAAAGAGTTCAGAAAATTCACTCATACATTGATGGTGGGACTGCAGATTAGTGCAACCCCTCTGGAATGCAGTATGGAGATTTCTCAAAAAACTAGGAAGGGAACCACCATTTGACCCTGTTAGACCACTCTTCAGTAAATATACAAAGGAGTTAAAACCAGCATAGTGCAGTTATGCAGCCACATCAATGTTTATAGCAGTACAATTAACAAACGATAAACTATGGAACTAACCTAGGTGCCCTTCAACAGAGGAATGGATAAAGAAAATGTGGTATATATACACAACGAACTATTAGTCAGCCATGAAGAAGAATGACTTTATGACATTCATTGGTGAATGAATCTGAAGACTATTATGCTAAATGACATAAGCCAATCTGAAAAAACTAAAGGTTGAGTATTCTCTCTGATATGTGGATACTAACCCACAACAAGGGGTGGGGGAGAGAAAGAACAGAAGTTCAGTGGATTAGACAAAGAAGAATGAAGGGAAGGGGGGAAGATAGGAATAGAAAAGACATAACTTTTCAATGTGAATCTCACCATTGTGTACATCCAGAAGACTGGGACTGTAATCAGAAGGAGATATATACTATGTTTTTATAAATATATTAAAATAGATTCTACTGACATGCATAACTAAAATAATAAATAAAAAATTAAGAAAACAATGAATATACCTCATGTGATATTTATTTATTTATTTATTTTTACAGATTGCATTTTGATTCATTGTACACAAATGGGGTACAACTTTTCATTTCTATGGTTGTGCATGATGTAGATTCATACCTATCATGTAATCATGCATGTACATAGGGTAATGATGTCTGTTTCATTCCACCATTTTTCATACCCCTGCTCCCTCCCCATCTCATTTCCCTCTACATAATCTAAAGTTCCTCCATTCTTCTCTCACCCCCCACCACCCGAACCCAATTATATATCATCATCCACTTATCAGGAAATGACTATTATCAAGAACACAAACAATAATAGATGCTAGCATGGCTGTGGGGAAAAAGGCACACTTTTACATTGCTGGTGGATTTGCAAATTGGTGCAGTCACTCTGGAAAGCAGTGTGGAGATTCCTCAGAAAACTTGGAATGGAACCACCTTTTGATCCAGTTATCCCACTCCTTGGTTTATACCCAACGGACTTAAAATTAGCATCCTACAGTAACGTAGTGTCACATCAATGTTTATAGTAGCTCAATTCACAATAGTTAGACTGCAGAACCAACCTAGATGCCTTCAACAGATGAAAGGATAAAGAAACTGTGAAATATATACACAATGGAGTGTTATTCAGCCATAATAAAGAATAATATTATGGCATTTGCAGATAAATGGATGGAATTGGAGAATATCATGCTAAGTGAAATAAGCCAATCTCAAAAAACCAAAGGCCGACTGTTTTCCCTTATGTGATATTAATGCAAATAGAATGCTGTAACTGTCTGACTTATGATTTAACTATACATTTTCCAGCTCACAATATGTTTTTGTTAAATTAAGAGTAGGTTACAGGACTTAGATTTTATAATTGTTTTTCAGTAAAATATTTAACTTGACCTCTATGGTCAGTTTGGATCCTTGACCATATTCCATTTATAGTGGTTAGCTTTTGCTGCTGACCTATGGCATCCGTCATCTATTGAGATTGCAAGTCAGTCTTTGGCTGGGTGGCTCTTCTGGCCTGGGCCAGCTCAGTGGAGCTCTGCTAGTCTTGCCTGGGTCTCATGATGAGCTGGCAGGTCAAGATATGGCTGGATGATGGGTGTTGGCCTCACGTACATATCAACCTGACACCAAGATTTTGGCCGGAGTAACAAGGACGATTAGGTGTATTTCTCTTGTCACCCAATAGACTGGGTTGAGCTTCCTCTCCTCATTCCAAAGATCCAAGATCATCAAGAGAAGGGCATGCAAAATGCACAATGTGTTTAATTCTCTGCTTTCATCCTATTCCCTTCTATCATATTAGTCAAAGGAGGAATCACAAGGACTAAAGAGGTAATCTCCTGAAGAGGCAGCCTCCACCTCTTGAGGCAGAAAGCACAAAACCACACCAAAGGAGGCATGCACAGCTGAGAAGGAAACATGTGTGGTCACCGTGCAATCTGCCACAGCAGAACACAGGGGACACAAGAACATCCCTGGGCTGGTTGGGCTACATGACATGCCTTGTCTTCTGTACCCTCTGAGCCACCTAATTTCTCTTCTCTGAGTCTGTTAATGCCAGAGTCTTTCTTCTGTATGATTTGATTGTATCCTTTAACTTCCTTATTACAAAACTAGTCTAATCTCATCTACAGAAATGGTGATTGCCAAATTGCAATAAATATTGTCCCACAGAGTGTTAACTGAGCTATTTCTAAAGAGAAAGCATTTTAAACAATTTATAAAATCTTATAAAAGTAGATATGTAATAAGGACATTTAATAATTTTATAAACAATTCTATAAATTTTAGCTCCAATGAATTTTCTGAGGAGTGGAATAAAAGTAGAAAACTATAGTTAATGAATAAGCCGGACCAAGTTTATTCACATTTAGGTCTTACATGGTGGGGAGACAGAGCAGAATGAAAGATAGAAGTGGCATCCTGCAAAATCAGAATAAAAACATTAAAAAATAGAAAATTTTCTCCTAAAATTGATCAAAACTGGGAGTCAGAGCTCCAGTGTTCAAAAGTTAGATGGTTTCCCCTCACTTATTGAAAGAGGAAAAAGAGATGCATATACATAGACAAAGGGAATACCTTTTGGGGACTTCCTGCAGAAGTCAGATGTGGCATGGTCCACCCCTCAAATTACCTTTTACATTGTTAGATTGTGGCCCAGTGTCAGGGCAGTCTATGATGCAAAATTAAGTCAGTTACAAAATCCAGTAAGTAAGGCTGCCCAACTGGGTTATGGTGAAGCCAAGGTCGTCAAGAGAAAAGGATGAAGGGATAACAGCCCTTAAATCATGTGTTTGCTCACTTGACAATTCCTTTATTGCTCACTAATTCACAGATTTCTTAATTCATTCAACAATCATTTAACGATAACCTGCTACGCGTGGGATATTGGAGATAAAGAGATCACAAAACCACTTGAAGGAAGCACAAACAGGCACGCATTCAGAAAAACTACCGACCTCTGGTGTCAAGGAGGAAGACGAGAAGACATGGGAAGTGCAGCCATAATGAAGAAAAATGTGTAATTATTTCTGGTCTGGCCACTGACAATGTGTGCAAACTGCAGAGCCAGACTTTGGTTATAGATTTTCAATGCGTATTCCTACACGAGGATGTATTATTTTTTCTTTAATATTTTCACTTTAAAAGAAAGACGTGGAAAACTTTAAAATACCTGGTTATAAGACAAGTGTTTACTGTGTCTCAAAGGAAACAAAAAGACCGTAACAAGGGGAGCATGATAAACAGATCCTTAACAGTTTGTAATCAGTGGAAATTACACTAAAGGGCAAACGCTTTACCCCGATGGAAGTAAGTTAAAGCAACTCATTTGTTCTTGTTATGAACAATTGAAGGTCACCCTGTTCTAGAGAATCAGAAAAGATCTTGGATTTGTAGCTGGGCAGTGTATTTAGCCTTTAAAAAATGTTTTCAATCAACCATATTGAATTGGAAGTTACAAACACAAAATTCATTGCTCACGTGAATATTTTAATGTGATTTGCAAATTTGTGAAAACATTACCAATTCAAGATGGAAACACTTCCATCACCCAATCACTCCTTGTGCCTCCTGCCAGTCTGTAGAAATTGCTTTGTCTTATGTAGATTTCCATTCAGATGGAATCACATAGTGTGTACACAGCATTTCTTACTGAGTAATTTTTTTGTTGTTGTTCTGGGGATTGAAGCCAGGGTCACTTAGCCACTAAGCCATATCCGCCAGCCCCTTTTATTTTAAATTAGGAGACAGTCTTACTAAGTTGCTTAGGGCCTCACTAAATACTGAGGCTTTGAACATGCAACCTTCCTGCTTCAGCCTCCTGAACCTCTGGGATTACAGTTGTGCTGCTGCGAGTAATTTTTTTATGAACACACATTGTTTCTGCATTTCTCAATACCCTCACCATTCAACACATGTAGTTTTCTTCTAGCTTTAGGGCCATTATTCAAGGTATGCACATTTATGTATCATTCTTTATTGAACATATTTTCATGACTCTTGGGTAAATATTTTTATGAATTTTCTTTGTGGTGTTGGGGTGTCTCATTGTGATGTTAAATTGCATTTCTCGATGACCAGAGATAGGGAGCATCTTTTCATAAGCTTATTCACTGTATCTGCTTTTGGGAAATGTTACAGTTTTTTTAATCACATTTTTCAATTGAATTTATTATCTTACAATTGAGTGATACATATTCACCTACTAGAATTTTTCTGTTTTAATTTCAAAGATTTCCTGCAAGCATCCTCTGTTAGACAACTTTCCATTGCTGTGGCTAAAATACCCAACAAGAACAACTTCGAGGAGGAAAGGTTTCAGAGGTTCAGTTCATGGTCAGTAGGTTCCTTCACTCTGCATCCGAGTGAGGCAGAGCATCCTGCTTCAAGAGGTGCACAGAGGGACGCTGCTCCGGTCTTGACAGCCAGGAAGCAGAGATGGAAGGAAAAGCCAGAGATAGAGGGTGTACTCACCAACGGCACATCCCATGATCAGCCGTCCCATCTTCAGGCTTGATCTTATTATGGATAACACCCAGTCAGTCCATTCAAATTAGGATGGACTGATTAGATTACAGTTCTTGTGATGATCAAGGGAGGCATGCACTAGGCAGAAAAATCTACAGATGTCTATCCTTTCAGTGTGTGCCTCCCTTTACCATGAAGAAATCTCCTGCTCATGAGCTGGTAAAATTTCTGTCTCCAATGTTCACTCTGTGCTCTTCGAACATAGGGGTGCCGACTGTCTCCTTGGTACTTGCACTGACTGCCTATTCCCATCTGATCACTTTTTAGACTGTAGGTAGTTTTACATTTACATTGGCTTTCACGTAGCCAGCTTCTTGGGATTCGCTTTTTTATCCAGTCTGGTAAGATAGGTCTTTTGATTGGAGTGTGGAGGCAATTTTATTTGGTGCGGTTATTGATATTATTAGATCTATAACTACAAGCATGCTGGTTGCTTTCTGTTTGCCCCATCTGCTCTTTGATCTTTTTTTTTTTTTTCCTGCTTGTTTTAGTCAGCTTTTTTGCTGCTGTGACTAATTAGGACCCAACCAGCACAATTATAGAGGAGGAAGAGTTCATTTGAGGGCTCACAGTTTCAGGGGTCTTAGTCCAGAGCGTGGCGGGGAGAAGCAGCTCACATGGTGATCAGGAAGCAGAGAGAGAGAGTCTCCACTCAACAGACCCAAATATACACCCAGTACCCACCTCCTCCAGCCACACCCACCACTTCAGTTACCACTCAGTTAATTCCTATGGGGGATTCAATCACTGGTTGGGTCAAGACTCTTACAACCCAATCATTTCTCCTCTGAACCTTCTTTCATTGCCTCTCACGTGAGCTTTTGTGGGACACCTCACATCCAAACCGTAATGCTGCTAAAAGGATTAATTCAGTTTGTTTTCTCAGATTATATTTTATCAATTACTTTTTACTTGTAACTTTTCATTTTATTGTTTTCTGATTGCTATGATCTTAAGTAAATTCACCTTTAATTTGTAGCATTTTATTGTCCACCAATGTTATACTTCTTTATCCAATGATGGGCTTTCAATTCCAATTCTGTCTCCAGTTTCTATGGTACTGTTGCATAGATTTTAACTTCTTCAGATGTTATAAACTCCACAGTACATTATTGCCTGAATTGCTTTTAAAACTCAGTAATCTTCTTAAGAAATTTTAAAATGAAACATCTTAGACTTACACATTTATTGCATCCTTCACTCTTCATTTCTTGGTGGAGGTCCTGATTTCCAATTGGTAGCATTTTCCTTTGATTTGAGTAACTACAATTAATGCAATTATTTTTTGTCATGTAGATCTATCGAAAAGAAAGAGCCTCAGCTCTTATTGGTCTGAAAAACCTCTATATTTTTCTTTTCTTTCTTTTTTATTAATACTGTATAATTATACACCTAGTGGAAGGTCTTATTACATAATTGTGCACACAATGTAACAATATAATTTAACACCTTCATTTTTGAGAGGTACGTTCAACTTGGTGTAAAATAATGATTTGTTAATTTTTTTTTAAAGTTTAGTATTTTAAAAATTTCCACTGTCTTCTACTCAATGAATTTTGCTCATTCTTCTCTTTGTCCTTCTGCACAGAAAATTGTTTTTTATGATTTTGTTCTTATTAGTGTTTTTCAATGATGTGATTATGTTTGAATTTGTTGGCTCCTTTGATGAAACTCACTGAACTTCTTGGAGATGCAGTTCCCATCACAATCACAGGCTGATAACTTTCGACCACTGCTTCTCAGGTGTTTCCTGCCCTCCCCTTGAGCCGAATATTCATGTGGGAGGTCTGGAGTTTTCATAACCAAGGGCTTTCTTATGGTGTTCTGGTGTTTTTTTTTAACACTCCATTTTCAATTCCTATTTCTGTCTTCAAGTTCACTGATATTTTCTTTTGGAGATATTTAATCTGCTCTTCATCCTATACTGGTCATTTCTAAAATTTCAGATTCTTTCTTTTTGGATGCCTCTTTGTTCTTTTCTTCATCTTTTCATTATATTCATTCTTCTCTGGAGGGTTGATGGACTCAACTTATTAGGGTTTTTGATGGGTAGCATGTGTCTATTCTTAACATTTTTTGCCATAATTTTGTACCACTGTTTCCAGATTGGCTTTTGAATTGCTGAAAACGCTCCTTGGAAGTATCATGGAACACCATCTTTCTCTGCACCAGCTGGTGAGTCACAATATCAAACAATTCTTTGCCTTCTGATCCAATCAATCACGGAACACGCAGTGTTCTGCTGCAGGAGAAGCGAATCCTATATATGTGGTTGTTGATGGTTAAATACACAGGCTGATTACATTTTTAGTCCTATTGATTAGAATAGGCAAAATATAATTGTTTCTAACTTGTAGAATTATTAATCAATTATTAAGTCTTCATTTGAATTATCTCAGTCGATGCTAGCAACAATCTGGGGGCAATCATATCCCTCTCTAGGCTTTATAATTACCCTTTTGTATTTTGGGATCCAAAAATTAGAAGCATTAGGTATTTCATGTTGCTTATTTTACTGCTTTTTCAAAAAATATATCTAATGAGGACTTCTATTTTCAAAACTTTTTCCATATTGCATTAACTATATTAATGAGAAGTAGAGCAATAGAAAGAAAAGTTTACACTCTTTTGTATCAAATATTAAGACTACTGCCAGGGGTCATTGAAATAAGTCATTAAAAGTTTCTAGCATAGCACATTGCAGGTGGTAAATACTCATTAAATATTTTTATTATCATTTTATAAAGGAGATGTTAATTAGTAAATGCAAAGGCAAATCAGAGGAATTTTTATCAGTAATGGAAATTAACTTTATAATAAAGATGATTCTTCTTTTTCTGTTTTTTTTTTATTGCAAACATAAACCTTCACAGAAAAATAGAGAAATCAGGAGTGTACAGTTCAATGATTTATCACAGAGTGACCGTGGCAAAGAAAAAGAATTTTTCCAGCCCAGAAGGTTCTTTATGAGTTCAATTTGTGGCAGGTGGAATTACTTTTCTGCTTACTTTCAGGTAATAGGAACGGTCCAGTCTGGTGTAATAATAAAACAAACAAAAAAAAATTGAACTTGTTCTAAATGTCGGGTGCTGGGGACAAAGGTCCTGATGGGGGAATGATGGAGGAAGGAAAGAAGCAGAGTCTGGAAATCTGTTTGGTGCTGCTCTAGCGGGGTCCAGTCTCCCTGAGCTTGGCAGGTGTTTAATTACTCTTTCTCACACAGGACTGTGTTTGTTGATCTTCCAAGACCTGTTCCCAACCTTTACAGGGAACTGCGCATGCCATTTTCCTAATGGTGCCAAGTAGATTTCCTGCTGTCTGAATGGCACCTTCCAATTCTTCTGTAACTGCTGACCATTCGGCTGTGCTCATTGTTTCTGTTGAGGAACGGTCTCCTCATCCCACTCCTGTTTAGACAGGATCCTCTGCCCTGTACACAACATAACTGACCCACGTGGTGCCTTCTCATTCCTTTGCTTTGCCAAATTCAGAGGTCAGGACAATTTCATTGCAGCTACTTGCTCTGTCCTCAGCCTAGATAGTCAGATGCATTCTCTCCATTTGGATTGTTCTATTAAAAAGAGCAAATTCTCAAGCTATCAGGGTTTTCATTTTACCTTACAATAATCCCTGATAAAGCAACTCTTTGCCCACTTTATACAAAAATAAAATATTTGTTGACTTTCAAGAGGAGGCAAACTAGGCAGACACAGGTCGATTCCAGGTCTGACTCAGAGATCTTGGCCTCTAGTAGGACTCTTGCTCACCTATTGTGTCCAAAAGGCCGTGAGTTGATGTGGGAGCCAGGGAAGAAGCCCACCAGGCTTCATCCATGTGAACTCTTCAGTAAGGCAAGGTCAGGGGAAGTCTAAAGGTCCAAGAAAATTGCTGGAAAGTTTTGGGCTAGAAAAGGCTCAGTGTCTTGACCAGTAGCTATAGAAGAATGTGGAGATTTATTTAGCTTTGTTTATGGGTATTAGGCTGAAGCCAGTGAAATTTTCTAGTATTTGATTTGTCTCTTAATAAAAGCAAGTTTTCAAAATAAATTGAATTTCAGAAATAGAATTTTTTTGATAAGGTGATATTTCGGCTCTGGTCTCAGTGAAATTTCACAGATCTCATCAAGGTGTGATTAAAGATAAATTGTGATCACGCTGAGAGCCACCTTGACACTCTAATCACCTCTCATGCCTCAGACTGGTTAAATCAAAAGCAGGAGACGGCAGGGACAACAGTATTTACTGTCTTTACACGGATTTTTCCTCAGGCAGGGCCACATACTCTGGGAGTCAGACACTGGTCAAGGTCATGGTCAGATGAAAGCCTCAGAGTCACCCACTGGGAGGGCAGGGGCATCAACAATGCCCAGGGTGGGCTGGCTCTGCTTAAGTCCTGAGCTTCATTGTCTTGGTGGAATCACTTGTAAAAGAAAAGCCAAAGGAGGAGGGCGTTGTCTTAATTGAATTGCTGGGTAGGGAATGATAATATCGTTTTCAGATCAAGATGTCTTTCTTCCTCTGAAAGTGATTGCAGGGAATGCGGGGTGTGGGCGTGAAAAGGCCCAGTGGCAGGAGAAAAGCTGTGGACAAGAATGAGACCAAAGTTTCAGGTCTTTGCCCCATAGTACCCTGTGACCTTGAGGCAATCTCTTTCCCACTCTGGACATCTATCTTATGTGTACTGTTAAAGATGTGGGCAAATTGATTCCGATGATTCCTTCCAGCTTCAAAGTCCTGAGTCAGTTCAGTGAAGAATCAAAGGTAAGAGGGAGCCAGCCGAATGCATGCACCAAAGATGGAGCTGGTTCAGATATCGCGTGCACTTCCCAGTTCTGGAGTTGCGTGTTAAACCCGAGTAAAGATGTTTTGGGCATTGCCACTCTTATTTAAGAACATAGTGCAGAAAACAATTCGATTCAGAGAGCAAAGCTGGGATTTCAAGACAGATCTAAACTAGTTAAGAATTCATATTTTCATGTTCAAGGGGAATAAAACTTTCTACTCCCCAAAATGCCCTAATTTAAAAATATCTAGCCCAACCAGTGTATTTTAACTTCATATCATTTAAAAAACTTAGGTTTGCTTTTCAGTGAATTGTAAGATTAACCATATGTTTCTGTTGATAACCGAAAAGTTTTTTGAGCTTTGTAGATAAGCTAATGTTTCAGAGCTCAATCAAAGGAATATCCATAGTTTGTGCTATTAAGGGAAGCCAGTACATAACTTTGCTTTATAACTTTCCTTAAAATATTAAAAAGAGAGTTTCTGACCTGTAAGTTTCATTTTTATAGGGTGGGAATCAAGTATAGTCAAAGGATGCTTCTGTATTCCTCTATATTTATCTGCAATTCATCTTTCCCCGATTTCTCCTTCATATATATATGTATATATATATACACACATAATATATGTATATAAAATGTACATAAAATATTTATCATATATGAACTATAATGATATATATTTTATACATATAAAATGTATAAATATATACACACTATATATATGTGTGTGTGTGTGTGTACCTTTTTCCCCCATATCCTCTCCAATACCTATTGTTGCTTGTATTCTTGATAATAAACATTCTAATTGGAGTGAGATGAAATCTTAGGGTAGTTTTGATTTGCATTTCTCTTATTACTCAAGATGTTCATATATCTGTTGATTGCTTGTAGATCCTCTTCTGTGAAGTGTCTGTTCATTTCCTTAGCCCATTTATTGATTGGGTTATTAGTATTCTTGGTGTAAAGATTTTTGAGCACTTTGTAGATTCTGGAGATTAGTGCTCTATCTGAAGTGTGTGTGGCAAAGATTTTCTCCCACTCTGTAGGCTCTCTCTTCACATTGCTGATTGTTTCCTTTGCTGAGAAAAAGCTTTTTAGTTTGAATCGATTCCAATTATTGACTCCTGCTTTTATTTCTTGTGCTTTGGGAGTCATGTTAAGGAAGTCTATAAACATTTTTAAAATACTGAACTACACATTCTTTGCATACAATTCTATCAGTTTTGAAACCTGTATAAACGCTGAAACCATCACCACAATCGAGATAGGGACCATACACATAAACTTTCCCTGGTCTCTTTAAACTCTCCCCTCTTGCCAGGGATGCTGATCTCCTTTTTGCCACCATATATCACTTTGTATTTTCTAGAGTTGTGAAGAAATGGAATCATTCTATGCATATCTCCTTTTTATAAATCTTTAAATTTGTTTTAATTAGTTATACATGACAGTAAATGCACTTTGATACGTTGTGTACAATGGAGTACACTTTCTCATTCTTCTGGTTGTACATGAGGTAGAATTCCACCAGTCGTATGGAAGTGCGGAGTTCAGAGAATTTTCTCTCCCATTTTGTCTAGCTTTTCCATTCAGCAGAATTATTTGGAGATCCATCTAATTTTGTGTACATCGAGATCTCAACATTCTTTTATTGGGCAGTATCCCCTTGCCCAGATAGGGGTATATATGTGACTGGTTCAATCATTTTTCTATTCATAGGTGTTAAGTCATTTCCAGCTTGGAGCCACTGCAGATAAAACTGCCATGATTATTCCTATTCAGGTCTCTCTGTGGACATGTGCTTTCGTTTGTCTAGAGTCAGACACTAGCACTGGCATGGCTGAGTTATAGGACCGGTGAATGTTTCATTTTTAAATGAAATTGGGAAAGGCAGTTTTATTTCCTTCTTTTGGATCTGGATTTTTTTGCTCCTCTTTGACCGTGTTTCCTGGGTTTAGGACTTCAGAACGATGTTCACGGACATGGGAGGCCAGGCACCACCGCCTTGTACCTTCCATTGGAAAGTCTCAAGTCAGTGCCACCACCTGCAACGATGTCGGCTTGATCATGCGCTTCATCACCTAGAGGGAGTGCTCTTTTGTTCTTTGTTTTGAGGAATTTTTAAATTGTTTTCTTTTGTTTGTTTGTTTGTTTTGTGGGGCTGTGACTTGAACCCATGGCCTCAGGCATGCTAGGCAAGCATTCTATCCCTGAGCTACACCCTTACCAAGGGAGTTTTCATCTATCTCTGGTTTCCTGAGAATTTTTATCAGGAATCATTGCTCATTTTGGGGGAACTATTTTTTTCTGCATGTATTGATTATTGCTATTTGCTAGTTTACTGATACAGGGGATATATGGGTCCTTATGCTAAGTCAACCCTGCAATCCTGGGGTAAACCACAGTTGGTTACCATATATTGTCCTTTCAATTGATTTTGTTTTATTTTGTTAACATTTTTCTTGAGAATTTTTGCATCTCTGACCACGAGGGAGACTGATCTGTGATTTTCTTGTAATGTCTTTGTCTAATTCTTGCTTCTGGGTTAATGCTGGACTCATGAGTCATGGCATGTTCCTTCTGCTTCTGTTTCCTGGGAGAGTTTATGGAAATTGGTATCATTTCTTCCTACTTGTTAGAATTCACACATGACAACATCTGAGCTCAGAGTTTTCTTTATTAAAAGGTTTTAAGCTATAAATTCAATTTTTTAATTGATAGAAAACTTCTCAAGTTATTTGCATTTTTCTTCAATAAACTTTGGGAGTTTTCCCTTTCAAGGACTCTGTCCATTTCATCTGAATTATCAAATTAATCAGCATTACTCTATTTATAAAATATTATTTTTGCTCTTCTCATGTATGTAGAATCTGTTAGCAATGCCACTTCTCTTTCTTCAGATGTCAGTACTTTGTGTCTTCTTCCCCTGATTGATCTGCATAATATTGATTGATGAATATTATTGATCTTCAAAATTCAGGTTTGGGTTTCATTTACTTTTCTGATTTTTTGTTTCTGATTTTATCTCCCTTCTGGTCTTTATTATTTCCTTTCTTTGCTTATTTTATGTGTACTTTGTTTTTCCTTATTCAGTTCCTACAGGTAGAAGTAAAGGTCATTATTTGGATCACGTTCTTTTTTTCTAATGTAGGTGTTTGTTGCATTAATTTTCCCCTACTTTCCCTTGATATGCTTCAAAGAATAAAAATAAAGCTATGTAAGCAAAGAATAATAAAGATTTAAAAATTATCACTATTATATAAGAGTAGTTATGGTAATTATTTCATCTTAGAATCCTCCTTGCCCTAAATTGCAGAGTTTAACTTGTAAATATATTTAACATAAAGTTTAAGAAGTATTTAAAAGAATTGCACTTTCCTAGGAATAAATAAAGCAGAATTAAACATCAATAATGAAAACACATTTAGGTATAATTAAGACTTTATACATCTTCACACATTTTGCTCTGATCAAATGCTTTTTAAAATGTAATTTTTATCAACCCTAAATTTATTTATCTATGTTTAATAATTTAATATATTTTGTTTATTTGAAAAGCATCACTGGATGTAAAAATGAAGCCAACATATTTATTAAATTCAACCACCCAATATTTATGGTTCTGAAACTGACTAAAGGAAATCTAAGTGACCATACTTATGTTTAATGTATCGTTTGCTTAAAAAAATGAGTTAATAGCATAAGATATCCAGTAGTTTTTATGTAAAATTGCATATTGGAGAACATGCTATTTCCTATCCAGAATCATTATGATTCAAAAAGTAATTTCTGTGGACACATGAGTTGATGGGATAAGGAAGTGTACCTAAGTTCCCTTCCCTCAAATGCTAGACCAAATGCTCCCACCTGAGCATTGGAAACAGCTTCCCTCTGCTGGTGCCCTGGCATTCCTTCTGAGATGAGGGGCTCACCACTCCTCTTGGGTCCATTCAGATGGTGAAGGCTTCCCCCTTTACCTTTTCAAGCTCCAGTTTTTCCCTCTGCGAAGCAAGAATGATAAGCTGTACCACTCCACGTACTTATTTGGGACTTATTTTGAGACTGAATTGAGGCAAGGAGAAAGTTCAGTTGGAAGTGCAGGAAAATACCCAAATGTAAGTAAAGTTTAAATGTGTGGAATGGAATTAGGATAGCTGTGGGCCTGTATTCCTGCCTAAAACCCCTGAGGGTGCTTCATGATTCACTCCAGTGCTATGTTAGAACAACCTGGATTGGGTTAGCCCTTTAGACTGACTACTGATTGGAGGGAAAACAGGAAACAAACGCCACCCACAGCAGAGTGTGTTTGCATGACTAGGCAGGAAGAGTCAGGAGAGCTTGCTGTCCTGTGTGCTCAAGGGCCTGTTTGTTTGAAGCTGTGGTGTCACACGTTACAGACACTGATCAGCTTTTAAATATTCTGAAGAATATTCTGAAGTGTAACCAAACAGCCTCTGAGGGGCAGACTGTGAAGATGGCTTCCTGGTTGCTTCCTCCTAATGGCTACATCCGTCTTCCTCTGGCCATTCTCTCCTTCAGGTCCCTTCCTGTTCAGACATGGACAATGACTCCTTTTTTCCCACCTGAATCTGTCTTGGAAATATATTCTGAGTGTCCTTGAACACTCACTTATTCTGCTTCTTTCTGTCAGTCTCGTTTTAGAAAACTAATCAAGACACCAAGAAGCATGTCTCAGGACCTGGCTGTGCACTGCAGGGAGCATGGGTACCGGGGCACTGGATTTGGGGCATTCATGTCCAGAAAACTGCAGCTGCCATTTTTACAAGCTTTTTTCTTTTTTAAACTTGTTGCTCAAAATGGATATAGGATAAAACTTGCAGAATTGTTGAGTAATGCTATATAAAGCATGTAGTGCAGTCTACACTGCACAGTTTTGGGGACTGAGCTCCCATTTTTTAAAAAAAATAATGGTCATAGTTGTTGAATGCAATAATGTAGAGCTTAAGCCAGTTTCTCGCTTCCTCCTGTCTCTTGGTCTGTTGATTCTGGTGACTGCTGGAGGGAAAGAAGGGACATCCAATCCCTTTCTGATGGAGTGAACTTTTGAGTCTTAGAGGACCACCATTTGTTCTTCTCTTCTATTTTGGAATGTCATCCTATGAAGGAAAATGAAGGCACAATTCAGGTAGAATAGAGTGGTCATGCCAGCCCTGTGGGAGAATGGCCACTGGTTCTCCACCGAGTTTCTTTTGATACTGATTCTTCTGTGAGTATTTGAGGATAGACTCCATAATCATCTGACACTGGTGATTAAATCATTATCATCCTGCCTGATGCAGGAGCTCAGACACTCCCTGGCACCCTGGGAGGAAGCAGGCCCTTCATTAGGCACCCCACAGGTGGCGAACTCTTTGGGGCAGGTTACAGAGCAGGGCAGGGAGACGCTGCAAAAATCTGCTTGAAACTTTGCTTCCCTCTTTTCAGCCCAGTACAAATCATTGATTTGTTTTTGTGTCGTCATCGAAGATGAAACCTTACCCTTTCACTTCTCCATCAGAGGAAGTTGCATCCTTCCTTGAATATGAAACAACTGGATTTGGTTCCTCTGAGCAGCAAGATGATTAGGATGTTTGTTCATGTTCCATATGTCCACGATTTCTTTCTCCTATTTAGTGAAATGATTTTGGAACATATTAATGAATGGTGAGGAAATGCCTGACACATAAAATCTTTCAAGTGTTTCAGAAATACTGATTTTCGACTAATTCTTACGTTCAAGGGAACATGCACGGCTCCCTCTTTTATTATAATAATGAGGACAGCATTTCTACTCAATGCTGTGTTTTCAGGCGATCTGCTGTCAGCTGCTGTTTCCTGAGTTATTTGTAACCTTGCTATTGACTGTTGTAGTGGTGGGTGCCTGTCAGTTCTGTACTGGGGTGCAGTATCTTTCCAGACAAGAACAAAAAGTTAAGGATGAAGAAGGTTGTATACCATCAGGAGTGACACTACTGGGGACCCACCAGCGTTCTGGTGATGTGGAAGGAAATCTGATTTGGGAGTCGGACTGGGAGAACCAAGTGTGCCATTAATGAGCTGTGAGCTTAGGTGTGCTACCTAATGTCACCAAGTCTCTGTACTGACGTTTGCAGACCAAAGTGGCTCTATCCAGGTCCGTCTGTAGATCTGTTAGGAGGAACTGGGGAATACAGATGAATGAATGGAGTACCTCAAAATATTGAAAGACTTCATATTCTTCTGGGAAGTAGTGCCCTCACCCTGGAAGGTGCACTCGATTCTGCTGCATAGTCCCCGACTGTCTTCATGGGAATACCTTTGGACTCCTGGAGCCACATGAGCCACTGCACTCACAGAAAACCCCTGTGCCTGTGAGATTATAGGTCTCTCATTAAGCACCCCCTGCCTTGTCCAGAAACAGGCTTATACAGAAGTGGGAAAGCCCAGTTACCCTGCTTCCAGGCTGAATAAATTCCAAAGGTGTAATTGTTTACATTCCCATCCTTCCTAGGCAATTGCTGGGACTCTACCTGAAACCTTGACCTGCTGGACTCCTTCCACTTTCTGTCCTTCATCTCCCATGCCTGGACTTGTATCCCAGACAGCACCTTCTTAAGAATCCCTGGCACACAAATCCTTGTGTCAGGGTCGGTTTCTGCAGAATCCTCAATCTCATTTAACCAGTTGTTCAAGGTTAAATAAATATTTGGTCAACATAAACTTCCTGTTCTGTTAGCATTTCTTATAGTGCTTTAAAGATTGCCTAAGTAAGTTCACTTGAGGAGACTTGTGTAAGTCTGCAGTCTGTGTACTTGTGCTGGTATGAGGGGGTAGATTTGATACCTGAGTGATTTGACACCAGATCTGAGTGAAAAAAATTGTGACTACTTTCACTTCTAACGTTTGTGATGGGAAGGAATTGTTATTGCACTTTGTGGACAGCAAAGTAGAATGCAGGACTCATCTGGTTGTACCTGGAGAACTTTGTTGAACCTCCAGAATCCAAGTTTTCCAGATCTGAATTTCAAGTCCTCTACCCTGCAGATAATTCTGTAGGTAAATATCTGTCTAGAAAGCTTGATTCCCTAGTTTCTGCATCTGCCTGCACTGGCTCCACTAAAACCTTAATATTGTGTTTAATTTCTGGGAAATCTCTCAACTGTTAGCTAAGGTAATATTTGTTAGGGACCCAGGGAACATAGGTAAATGAATAGAGTGCCTGTAAATATTTAAAGCCCGAATATTAAGAAGAATCAAAGCTGAAATGATATTGAACCAGATCTTTACTTGGGTTCTTCTAAAATCATACTGTGTATGCAATGTGAATATCATCAGAACTATATTTTTGCATATCTTCAAGTTTGAATTGAGATTCACTCATGGTCTTTTAAGAAGTCATTTACTATTATTTTTTATGACAAACCTTTATGACAAACCTCTAAACAAAATCCTTATGATTTTGTTTGCTATTCAAATAGCTTGGCTACTTCTCTTAAAATGTGTGTGATACCTTTAAGAAGTCAATTGCAAAATTACAGAAATATTCATAAGGAAAGAGTGGGAGCAAGTCAATTAGGATGCAAGGAAACCTTTATTTTAACTAGAGTCTCACAGCAAGAATGAAGCACTTAAGGGGTTGAGGTTCCTGCAAGGCTGCAAAATGCAGCCTGCTCAGGAGAAAAAGAAGGAAAGTCACTCTTACACAGTCACTTAGAGATGTCTAATAGGTAATTAGCACCTTTCTTCTCCCTGGTAACTGACGGCTGACTGAAGTCCTAAATCAGCCCAGGTGGGAAGAGAAAGACAGAGGCTTTGGATGGGGGCCTCTCATCTGAGAGGGGGAAGGAATCCCTGGGGAAGCTGAGCTCACATGCACTTTGAGCCCAGCCTCAGCAAGTTCCGGTTCCTCTTGCCAGGAGCAGGGTCTGGGCATCTGCATCTGGAAACTGCAGAGGCCATTCTTGTTCCCATGTCCAGACACACACCTGGGGAAACATGCTAATAGAGATCTGCATTCTCTACAACAAAGTCATGTGATGTTCTCATTTGTTGCTTCTACCTAATATCTTGGAATGACTTTAACATTTGCCCAAGGAAGATAGTTAGGAAGAAGACAGAAAGGGCATCTGTGATCAGAAGACTTTATTTTCTTCTGAGGAACAGTTGGAATAAATGAAGACACTTAAAGAAGAAAAGAATTCTGAATATATGCTAAATGTTGCTAATTATTGTTTAAATGAACTCCTATTGAAAGAAATCAGATTTTCATCCTATAGATCCTTGAGAAAACAATTGAAGATCAACAAATAGATATAATGAGTCAACTCTTTATATATATAGATTTAAAATAGTAGAGTTGTCCCTATTGAACTTTCTCAATGAAGGTGAACCCCAAATTCCCAGGGATGTCCAAATCCTGACTAACCAAACAACTACGAAGATAAAGTAGCTTCTATCCTCTCAACAGTAAATGTTGTCATGTTTCAAACATGCACACATATTTAGAAATTTAGGTTTCTGTGTTTGTCCAAATGTGTCAGTATTTGTCATGTGTGTTGATATAGCCAAGCACGAAGTATGGAAGATGTGGGCATGCTTTCCCTGAAGGGGCAGTGAAATGGGTGGGGAAAGAAGAAAGAGGGAGGAAGTAGGCAAACTGAAAAGCAAAATAAATGCAAGTTAAGAAATAGTATGTATCCACATGCTTTCATAATTGTGTACTGTGTGTAATTATATATATAATGTAAAATTATATATATATGAAGAAAAACATATAAAATATTTTCCTGAGGGTTTGGGGAAAGTACTATGTTCATAGTTTATTAGCATAATTTGAAAGTCTAAATGATGGATATTATTTGAATTAAAAGGGAGCAAATAATCAAGCTGGATTTAACTCAATAGTGTATTTGATTGTTCACTTATTTACACACGGGTTCATTTCATGCAGCTTACAATGAAACATGTAGTAAAACCTGAAACATTATTGAGGGAATCACAGGATGGGGACCTTAGATGTATTTTCTTTACAGTTTTTTTAAATAAATAAGTACAAAAAGTCACGTTGCATATCTAAGTCATTCATAACTGGAGGTTTATTCATCCAAGTGGAACGCCATCAATATTCTTATTGAGTTGGGTCCTCCTTGAGCGTGCCTCGTTTTTCTCCGTGACAGAAAGCTGATTCCTCTCACTTGCACAGACATTAAGGCGTTGTTGGGTATTGTCAAACTCAATAAGTCAATGGTGATTTGGGGTAAGAAAAAAGTCTTTATTTTAATTGAATTCTAGCATGGGACTTCCAGAAAGAGGTCTGCCAAATAAGAACCTAATTGCTTCAACCTTTCCATCTTCAGCTTTGTTTAATTTAACACTTGAGTGAACTACCCAGTGGAAACCACTCCCATGGACATAGCTCAGTCTTTTTGGGTCAGTTGCAGGTTTTCACTAAATACCAGATTAAAGAGTTCAATAAAGTCAATGCATTCTATTTCTGAAGCTGGACATGTGGACTCTGATATTTCATGTATCACTAAATCTATCAAGTCATAATTGTTTTTCTGCAGCTAACAGAAATGGAGAACATTTTAAAAATGACACTGCCTGGAGTTATGTGGTGTTTAGCCTAAAAATTTCAGGCAGAAATGAATGGGTCCCTTAAGGCAGAGAAGGGACGTGCCTCCACCTCTGAATTCCACCCACTTGGCAATTACTGAAGCAGGCCTGCGAGTCTCCTGCAGACAGGGCTGCCTGGCTTTCTCTGCAGCCTCTTCTTGCAGAAGTTCTTAGCTTAGCTCAAAGTCCTCTTGAGATGAAATCTGGCATTACTCTTCTAGTCCCAGACATGGACTTTAAAAACCCAGCACCTCATAATTGAGCACAGGACAGAATCCCACGTCTTCTCACTTGGGAGGTCAGTACTCTATCCCCATTAGAGGAAAATAGGGCAAATGCTAATTTAATACCCAAAACGTCGTCTTTCTTTGTAACTTTAACCCATTCTCTCTTCCTCCCTCCCTTTCTTTTTTATTCTTTCCAAATTTATGTACCATGCATTGTTGAATTCCCACTATGTGTCAGGTTCTCTTCTGGACACATTGGTTTCCTGTTACTGCTTTAATAAATAACCACATATTTCATGGCTTAAAATAACTAATATTTATTCTCATGCAGTTTTAGAGGTCACAAATCAGAATTGTTAAAGTGAGAATTTTTTGGAGGGGGACTAGGGATTGAACTCAGGAGCACTCAACCACAGAGCCACATTCACAGCCCTATTTTGTATTTTATTTAGGAAACAGGGTCACACTGGGTTGCTTAGCACCTCGCTGTTGCTGAGGCTGGTTTTGAATTCATGATCCTCCTGCCTTAGCCTCCCAAACCGCTGGGATTACAGGCATTCACTTCCATGTCTCGCTTAAAGTGAGTCTTACACAAGTCCATCAGGGTGTTAGTGGGACCATGCTCCCTGGGGAGTCTGCAGGAGAGAAGGTCTTTTCTCTATTTCTGGCTTCCAGTGGCTTTGATTTTCTTTGGCTGTGGCCCTATCCTTTGTCCCTGTCCTTATGTTGATTTTACCCTTCTGTGTCCTTTTTCCTTCTTTTCCTCTGCTTCCCTCTTGTAAGGACACTCAGATAAATCCAGAGTAATCTTCCCATGTCGAAATTCATAATCTATGGTCACAGTTCCTTTAGCCATCAAAAGTAACATTCATAAGTTCCAGGAATTAGGATATCTTTGTAGGCAATATTTAGCCTACCATACTGAAGACCTATAAAATATTTAACATGCCTCTGCCCTCAAAGCAGCTCACCAGATAAACATGTAAGCAGATTACCAAAACTTCAGTATGAGCGCTCCCTATGAGACCATGGCATTTTCCTGCTAGAGAAATGATTTGGAATTATCTGCTTCCCAAGTATTAATTTTAGTTCAACTTGAATAATAATATCTGCTTGAATATGTGAATGAGAAATACTAATCTGATAAAAACATGGATGTTTTTCTATGCCTGTGACTGTCTGGATAAGGACCCCCATAGATACCCAGGTCCTAATCCCTGGCTCCTGTGAACACTACTTTATATGGCAATGGGATGGGATTTCATAGTTGCCATTCAACTAAGGATTTTGCAATGAGGAGCTCATCCTGGATTATCCAAGTTGGTAGCAAATGAAATCCAAGTGTTATTATAAGAGTGAGGCAAAGGCGGTTTGAGGGCAAATGAAAAAAAGACAAATATTTTGGGAAACAAGCTTTTGAAGATTTGAAGATGGAGGGAGGGGTCTAGGACCAAGGAATGCAAGGTCTGCAGCTTTAGAATCTGGACAAGACTCAGAAAGGGGTTCTTGCCCAGTGACTCTGGAGGGAGCATAGTCCTGCTAGCACCTTTAAGCCCAGTGAAACTGATCTTACTTTTGACCTTCAAAAGCAAAAATGAATAAATGTACATTGTTTTAAGCCATCTAGCTTCCATTAATTCATTAGAGCACCTATATTTAACTGACACAATATTATTAGGACCTGATTTTTTTGCAATAGAATATAGCAGAAATAGCACTGATGTGAGAAGTGGGAGACAGAGTTCAGAACTGCCACTTACTATGCACACCTTCTTCTGCAGCCCAGGTACTCATCTGTACCATATAAGGCACCACATCCCTATGGACTTCCCTTCTTGCAATAATGCATCTACCTAAAAACAGCTCTTACATTTAACCACACATACATTATAAATGTTCAAATATCCAGTTATGAACCATCAAATCAGGAAAATAACAATGGTATAATACATGCATTTCTGAACTGTATTCTGATCCAGAAAAAGAACAACAATAAGACAATCTAATTATTCTGCACAGATTGTATTATGTCTACTTCAAGTCCAGAGTCCACCTCAGGAGCACAGATTGCATTCGTGTCCATGTCTCATTAGTCTCCTTTATTCTGGAACAGATTCTCAGTATTTCTGTTTTTTTTTTTTTTTTATTGCTTGGAACTTTGAGGTAGTAATGCCCAGTTGCTTTGCATTGTCCCTCAGCTGAGGTTAGTCTGATTGTTTCCTTGTGATTGTATTTAGACAATGCGTTTTTAGCAGAAATTTTGCAAAAGCAGCATTTTGTCCTTCCCAGAACACCATATCGGAATGCGTATGTCGCTGACTCACGCTGTTTAGGGAATGTAGGTGACTGGTATATGGAATTTCTTTGCATTCATTTGAAATTTTGTGGAAGTCTAAATGATAAAATGAAAGTTGAAAAAAAGAAAAACCTACTCTAAAGCAGTGAGGTATCAATTAGTAAATTTGTATACTGTTAAAATGTTTAGTGTGCTATGTAAAAGGTTCCCAGAGTTGATGTCTGCCTAAAGTGGCTTACATATGAGGGTCATTAAAAACTTGGATGGAAGAACAATGGAGATCTCTAGGGAGCAGAGCATGATGGGTAAGATCAGGGCTCCTACCAGATGTGACCTGGGCTGGTTTAGACTCTGACACTTGATAGCACAGTGATCTTGGACAATATAGTAGGATGATGGAAATGAGTCTGCATTTACAGATAACTGCCATGTTCCATGTGTTGTCTGAATGGGGTATAATATTCTACTTAATTCTTATAACAACCATATGAATTCGATACTGCTATTATTCCCATCTGTGAAGTGAGGTAACTGTAGCATCCAGGTAAGTCACTCCCTCAGGATCACAAAGCTTGCAAGTAGTGGGGCCAGGATTGAAACCCTTCTGTATCCAGGTCCTGTGTTCCTCACACTGTTTTATGCTGCCTACCTACAATTGCTAACCACAGTTTTCTTATCTGGAAAAGGGAGATGGTAATTGTTCCTGTGTTAGAGGTACATATGATTTAATAAAGGAGACATTTAAATTTGTGATTCTTGTTAGGCACATAATAAATGCAAGCTTTCTTGTCCCAGTGATTACTGTACCCTGATTTTATTGGTGGGGGGAAAAAAAACATGGAGAATTGAAATACTTGGTAAGGAGATACTGATTAAAACCTTAACATTGACTCATTCCGGTCCTGTTTCCATCACATGCAACTCCTCCTGGAAAGGGATTGCTGTATTAACACGCGAGGGACAGACTGTGTCACAATAACGCAGTAAATCCACAGGTATAAATTAAAGAGGTAATTTACTCCTAAGCTCATTAGGGATCCGTCCTAGCAGCAGCTTCCTAACGAGAAGAAATGGAAGCCCTTTGGCTCCGCGGCAGACGCAGAGCAAGCACTAGTGGCCTTGCTTCTGTGCATTCTTGTTGGTCCCTCCTCGTCCAGCCCACTCCAAGAGGAACTCCAAATCAGCAACCCCTTTCAGAGAAGTGGCAGGAGTCAACTCCACATCCTCTGGACAGAGACGAGTGATGGTCCCATGACGAGAAGTAATTAGTAATCACACAAGCCACTTCCATTTACCAGGCCTCTGCTTCCATAATCACAAAATGAGGGAAGTGGATTGAAGAACTTCTACTATCCTTTGAAGCTTAATAATTTTATTATATTCTGAAATGCTTGGTTATTAAATTTCCCATTAATTTGGACTTTGAGGGCAGGCATTGGGAAATCAATTAAGGAATAATTAATCTTGTACTTGGCACAGTGTTAGATATTCATGCTTTCATAAATTATATAAGCATTTTCATCCAAAGATCTGGAGTTTTCCACATGCTTTTCCCTGTGCTTGAAGTCATTGCCTGATTTCGAATTGCAGTGCACACACTCTGGTTTTGTCTGACCAATTCCCAAAAAGCAAAGGTAGAATGTTCTCTCTGATATGTGGATGCTAAGACACAAAGGTCGGGGAGGAAAAAACAGAAGTTCAGTGGATTAGACAAGAGGAAATGAAGGGAGAGGAGAGGGGGATAGGAATAGGAAAGGCAATGGAATGAATCTCACATAACTTTCCTATATTCATATGTGAATACACCACAGTGAAACTCCACATCATGTACAACCACAAGAATGGGATTCTAATTAGAGTAAGTTATACTCCATGTATGTATATTATGTCAAAATTATATATACATATATATAACATATATGTATGTATATATATATATATATATATAGATCTAAAAAAATAAATTTAAAAAATCAGAGGAATGGTACTAAGGGGTGGGAGGAGCGAAGGGAGGGAGGAAGTGATGGGGAGTGAAACTGGCCAAAATATATTATCATATTGTCTGCATGTATACATATGTACCAATGAATCCCATCATTATGTACTACTACAAGGTACCAATAAAAAATGTGGGAAAAAATAACTCCAAGTCCTCTACAGTCTCAAGGGAACGTGCAGTGACCTCTTTGTCATAACCTGAAGCATACCTATACACGCTCTTGACTTTCCACCTGCCCCGTCAGCTTTCTTAAGCAGTACGTGGGACACAAGATGTTTGGTAAAACATCATATTTATTTTGATTGTTTTTATATATTCTAAAGACGTTGGGAAGAACGCATTTGCTGCTAACTTCTTCGCCATATGCCACACATTTTAACATCAAGATGAAAAAAAGCATAATACAGTGCAATGAGAAAATGAGGCTTTTTCTTATCTCAGCCTGAATGTTTTCAAGTTGAATTGACTTGAAACCAGGATCAGAGAAATAATACCAAGATCCCAAGTAAAGTGGACTATTCATGAAATTTTAATGGAGTGGTCAACCGTTTTATTCTTGAGAAAATTAGCTTAGTAAATAGTTCAAACAAATCATCTTTAATAATAATGCCCTTAAACTTGAGTTTCCTTCTGAGCCAATGTCTTGATGAAAACCTAAACAAAGGTATATAAGTTATATTTCTTGTTTTCTTTAGTGGAAATTTTCAGTGCTGTTTTTGAACTTTATTGATATGGAGTGGGACCTAGATAATAATAGACTTCCAAGGCTTATGATTGAATTTTGTAAAAAATATAAATTCTCATTTTTTATAACAAAACATCACTGATATGCACAGAATTCTCCATTAGAACTAGCTGCTGGAGGATAGGAAGGGGAGAAGCAGAGAGGAGAGCAACAGCACCTTTCCACTGAGGAAAGAAGAGATGCATATAATTCATTGAAAGCAGAGAGGACACTGTCACAGAAATGGAGAGGTTCATTGAGTGTTTTTGGGCATTCAGCAGAATGGAACTGTTTCTCAGAGGCAGATCCAGAAAATCTTTGCAAGTAGGATAATATTTATGCTCGACTTTGGAACACATTTAAAGAGAACATAGAAAAACTCAGGTCAAGGACACTTGAAGGAGAATGGTCAACTTAAGAAGAGGCACAAAGGGACATCAACATAGGATATGGTTTGGAAATCGGGTAGAGACTAGCTACATTAGAATGGGGAGAGTAGAGGAATTCTACAAAAATAAAAGGCTAATTAAGCATGTAGAGCCAGTACTCAGGAACCACACACTAAGAAGGAATGAACACTGATCTGAAATTTTATCCCCACCCCACAGATCCAGTTGGAGACTTTTACCTAATAGAAGAAAGAAGGGAAAACATGCAGAAGCAGGAAGAAAATGGAAGAGAGGCAAGATGTATGGTTTGAACAGACTCCATTTTTTCCCCTAGAGCTAACTTCTCAATGAAACACAGGAGCTGCGGGAATGTCTTTTTAATACTCTTGTAGGTAGAGAGAGTATACAAAAGAAAAAAGAAAATTCTGGAATTGTGATTACTTGCAAACCAATGTCATTGGAATTGCTTGGAGTGTCGAGTTTTTCTTTTTGAAAGATGGCCCGGTGAAAGGAGAAGTCGGAATGCAATTTCAAGAGGAGAATAGGTTTTGTGAACTCTGTTATCACTTCATTTTGCCTCTATGCAAAGAAAATTGTATCTTATGCTCCAAGTCACAGTACATTTGTCCTCAGATAGTTTTACGCCATCGTCACCACCACCAATTTTCTGTCAAAATGTTTACATTATCTGTGGGTCTATTTCAGAAACCAACAAAAATTGTTAGGCTGAAGGAGAGAAATTTCAGTGAGTTACAATATACTTTGGCTTCCTTACCAAATTCAAATGCTGCTTGCAAATTACACATCGTTGTGACATGATGTCAATCTGATCAGTTGAAAGTCCTGTTTGAGAATATCAAATTTAATTGTATTGTTCTTCAAATAATTGAAGAAGTTGACTTTGGAGAATGTTAATTTGAGATTCAACCTTCATAAATTGCAGAGTTGCCCAGGTTAGGAAAAACACAGCACTATTGTTTCTCTTTTTTTCTCACTTTGCTGCATAACAACCGTGTTTATACTGCTTTTCCTATGGGGTGTGATTTATCTGGGGCTAACTTGTGATGGATATGCTTTTCATGGTTACAATGAGTACTTTCTAACCTTAGGCTATGGCAGATGGGAGCATAAATATGAAACAGAAATCAAGCCAAGAGTTGACTTGTTTGATTTTTAATCCTTTCTTCTCTTCATATATTTATTTTAGTAGCTCTTAAGAATTCCAGATTCGATACTTTAATTTTCTTGGTTCCAAAGTTCAGTATTTAATTTTGGCAAAGACAGTAGCTGATGAATTCTCTCAAGGGCCTAGCCAAGCCAGTCTGTCTAATCCTGGTACGTGGGTGATATTCACATGCTCATTGACATAACCCTGTACACCTATCACTTCTTGGCAAAACCAAGAGCTCTTATTTGGAAGTTAATAAAGACAACTAGAAATAACAAAAAGCAGTCTTTATGTTCATGTATGATCTCCTTTGTATGTGATATCTTTACTGGTTTTGTGATCATGATTACTGAATGAACCACATGATGTTATTTGTATAATCTGACAGCAGATTGTGCAAAATGAAGATCTTTGCTCATTGAAAAGAGCATGGAGGAGAGCTAACGTCCCATGGTAGGGCGGTGGTCATGTTTTGAAGCACTGATTCAAGTAAACACTTAGAGAACAAGCTAGTTCATATAAATAATTAAACAGATGTAGTTCCAGTTTTAAATTTTTATTTCTTTTTTGGGACAATTAGTAATGGGTAGAGCAGTGTCTCTTTTCTGATTTGGTCTGGATCTTCTTCCAATTCTGCCATATTGTTCTAAACATTCTTAATTATTTTCCACTTTATCCATCCTCTTGTCTTTTACTGATACATGCCAGATTACCACCATTACTGGTATCAAATCCTAATTTCTGTGATTTCTCTGTATCCCTGTAATTTCTTAGGCTTCAGGAATTTGTACTTGAAGCTGTTGAGACTATAATTCAGCCTCTGATGAATTTCCATTGCTCTGACTCTCTATGACTCAGTTCTGAATTGCTTGTGGGCAAATCTTGACATGAATTTCTTCAAATACATTCAAAGACTGAAAAGATTCTCTGCTCTTTGGGGGTTTTAATTTAATAATCCCATTGTATTACGAGCAGATAAAGAAGATGATCTTCTGTCTGAGTACTGTTTATGTTCTTTATGTTTCAAAAACCTCCCTAGTGGTCAACATGTGAGTTTTGGAAAGTACTTTGGAAAAGGAGGGAGATTGTTGGATTGAACAAACAAGAACATCTAGGAGGGTCTCCAACAGAAGTTTGGTACATGTCTTAGCTATCGATTAGATATTCAAGTGGAAATGTTGATTAGAAATTAGGTATCTAAGTCTAAAGATTGAAGAGTGTTTCAGGTTCAATTAGGAGTCACTGGAATATAGATATTCAAAATTAAAACAGGAAACTGGACGAGGACATCAAAAGACTGTGTTCAGAGCGAGAGTCAAAATTGGTCCTAAGCAACAACGCAGATGATTTTGATTACATATAATGAATTTATACATTCACATTGGTCTATGATTATATTTTGGAATATTTATGTTGAAAAATTTAGAAAAATAGGGAATATTTTGATATGCCTGGCATGTGGAGACACGTGGTAATACTTAGCTTATCCTTGTTTGTTGAAGGGGCAGGATGCTTGGCACACCTGAACTTGTGTGAGAATGAGCTGGATTTTAGCAGGTTTCTATTGTATAATGAATGCTTATTCATATTCTATAGGAAAAGAATGGCTGGCTTCCCTAACTGGGACTTTAAGTAATTTTTCTGTTTCTGAAGCACCAAAATCATCTTTTTATATTATTCATTCAGTAGCTTTCCCTCTATCTGAAGGGAAATGCCTGGCATGTGAATGTGCTTCCATTTCTTTCTTGTTAATTCCTTTCACATGATAAATTGCAGGGAACTGTACTGAAATCCCTTGAAATTGAAAAGTCAGCCTACATGAATGCTTAGGAGCAAAGGTTTTGAACATAATAAGGCCGTGGATATTCAGCTGAGAGAATTTTCGGGAACATTTGCAGTAGATTGCTACCCTGTCTGGGTACCTATAGATTAATTTGCATACTTTTCAATACTTCTTGCTTAGGTGGTCAATCAGAGTTATCTGCAATGATTGTAAGTCCCCCAAGAATTACTTGAAACATCGCCTGAATTTTGAATCATAAAATAATTCTTTGAAAATGCACCAAGTGGAAATAGCTTTGGGTTTCCCCCTATTTCTATCTCTACAAAGATGACCTGCTTCTGTTTCTAACCTGTTCTCAGTGCCCCTCTGTGCCAGTGGTCGTAATAGAGCTATTTATTTGTTCATATTCAAATGCATATGTGTTCATGAAACATTTCAAAGCAATCTCAGTTCATTTCAGCATCATGAAAACCCTCTATTATTTCACAACCAAGTTTTATAAGACATTAAAATATCACAATTACTTTGACTTCTCAGTCATCAAAAATCCAAGTGGCAACTTTCTGTGTATGTGCGCATATTAAATAATCAAAACCACACAAAACATACACACAAAACCTTAGACTGGTGTAAGTGCATTGGGGAAAATAATATCCACAAACTCTCAAAGCATAGTCCCTCCAGAATTGTGCATGGTGAAGAGAAAAGACACATCTACAATAGCAGGGGTTACCAGACAGGAGATATGCATGAAGCAAAGGCTAAAACTTCATATTACTCATAGGGGGCACAATGGCATGGAGTTCCTCCCAATGAAACATTCTGGAAAATGCACAGCATTTCCTGGGAAGCATCCTTGCCTAGAATGTTTAGGATGTAAACCTTAAGAAATATCAGAGAAATTGGCTTGGTGAGATACCTCATGGCCTGTATCTTCAAAAATATAAAGGGTTTGATAAAGTAAAGATTAAAATAAAGAAAAATCAAAAGACTACAATCCTTGCTGAGAGTGGTGGCACGTGCCTGGCATCCCAGCAGCTTGGGAGGCTGAGACAGGAGGATTGCAAGTTCAAAGCCAGACTCAGCAATTTAGTGAAGTCCTAAGCAACTCATGGAGACCCTGTCTCTAAATAAAATCTAAAAAAAAAAAAAAAGGGCTGGGGATGTCACTCAGTGATAGTGGTTTAAGTGCCCCTGGATTCAATCCCTGGTACAAAAAAACAAACAAACAAAAAATCGCTGCAATTCTTGATTAGATTTTAGATAAAAACATTTAAAAATAATTATTTACTAATTATATAATTGCATCAATGTTAGGCTTACGGGTTGTGATCATAGCCCCAAGACTAAACCAAGAAAATATCTTTGTTCCTAGGATATATTTTTTAGGGGTAGAAAGAATGATGTCTGCAACTTGCTTTCACAAAATTTTACATACTTATACACTAACAGAAATACAAAAGAAGGAAAATGTTTGAATTATACGTGGTAAAATACCATTGGGGAATGTACCAATGCCAGGGAGGGGTTAAATGCTATCGTGCCATTATTTCGACTTTATTATAGGTTTGCGTTGCTCCAAAAATTGGTGAAATATTTTCTATATACTTGAAATAAAACTAAATAGAATTGGAAAATATACCATCTTATTATAAATAACTCCAATTTTAGTGGCAGAGGTATTTCTAATAGAACATGCTGATGGCAATAGCTTATTTGTCATACTGAGCTTTACAGTTTTCCAACTATGACTATGTATTATTTGTTTAATGCTCAAAAGCTCCATGAGTGTCATACTGAAAGATTATCACTGATATTTTTTGCACTTTGCCAGATACAGTTAAGTCACTCAATTTAAATGCTTTGCCTGAATGTCACAGGTTAAAAATATGGAGAGACTAAACTCAAACCCATAAGCGCATGCTAAGTGTCCTTTGGCACCTGTAGTTCCAGATTCCGCACTTGTGTATGTTTGTGAGTGTGTGTGTTTTTGTAACATTTAAAAAAACCTTTGAACATTTCATGATCAGCTCCTTCCTTTGGTTGGTAGGGCATATAGTTAATTAAGAATATATCATAGGTTCTATTTCCATGTGGAGAAAGAAATATCCAGTTTTTCCCATTAGTAAGCTGCTAATGAAGGGAACTGGTATCAGAAGGCCAGGTCATGGCGTACATTTACTTTGCAAAAATGTCATGTGAAGGGGCTATAAATGCACATTGGGGAAAGAAGAGTCACCTCAACCAATGCTGCTGAAAAGCTGAATATCCACCTGCAGAAAAATGAAACTAGACCTTTATCTCTCACCAATTATAAAAATCTGCTCAAAATGGATTAAGGACATAAATCTAAGACCTGAAACTGTGAAACTGCTAGAAGCAAGCATGGGGGACTTGACATGGGTGAAGATTTGTTGGACTTGAACTCAAAAGCACAAGAAACAGAAGCAAAACTAACTGAATGGGATCACATCGAACTAAGAAGCTTCTTTCTATACACACAAGAAATGAAACAACAGGATAAAGAGACAACTTATAGAATGGGAGAAAATACTTACAAACTATACACCTGAGAAAGGATCAACATCCAGAATATGTAAGGAACTCAAAAAACTTCATACCAAAAAATCCAAATAATTTTATTTAAGCGTGATAAATAGACCTAAATAGAGATTTTTCCAATAAGACATACAAAGGCTGAATAGGTGTATGAAAAATATGTGCAAAATCACTAATCACCAGGGAAATGTGAATTAAAATCACAATGAGATGTCATCTTACTCCAGGAAGCATGGCTATTATAAAAAAGACCCAAGGTAATAAATGTTGCTAAAGTTGTTGAGAAAAGGGAACCCTGCATTCCTTGGTAGAATGTAAATTAGTACAGCCATTATGGAGAACAATATCCTTAAAACTAAAAAATACAGCTACATTTGATCCAGGAATCCCAATACTGGGTAGGTATCCAAAGGAAGTGAGTTCAGTATGCTGAAGAGACAGACCTTTGAATTCCCTTGCTTATCAGAGTACCTTTCATAGTATCCAAGATATGGACTCCTCTGAGGCACCCATCAATGGATGAATGGACAAAGAAAATGTGGTATATGCACAATGGAATCAACTCAGTCATGAAAGGAGTGGTATCTACTCACGCATAAAGGAATGGACTCCAGTTATTTCCAACCACATAGATGGAACTGGAGATCATGATGATAAGTGAAATAGGCCAGAAACAGAAGGGCGAATACTAAGTTATCTTGCTCATATTTGGAATCTGAAGAAATTGATTTCATAGAAATTAAGAGTAAAGTGGTAGTTACTAGAAACTAAGGAAAGCAAAGGTAGGGGAGGGTGGAGAAACATTGATCAATTGGTACTAATCTATATTAAACAGGAGGAATAAGTTTAGGTAATCTATTGCACAACAAGATGACTACAGATAGTGATAATGTTCTACATAGTTTGAAAAGCTATAAAAATTATTTTGTTTTTAACACAAAGAAATAATAAACATTTGAAAATGTAGATATGCTTACTTACCCTGATCTGAATTGCAATGTATGAATTTATCAAAATATCACAGGTACCCCACCAATTTGTATATTTCTTAAGTGTCATTTAAAATAAATTTTTAAAAAGGAAAATTTTAATCTTGCAATTTTTGTATACTTCTTGATTTTGGTTTAAAAATTCCATTTTTAATTACCTAATATATCAATATGACAGTTATAACTTCAAATCAAATATTTAAATTGCTGTGGTTTTGAAAAATTGTATGAATCTTTTCTTCTTGGTATTTGAAAAGACATCAATTCAAATGAAATAAGATGACCTTGTTTAAGTTTTGGAAACTGGAAAAGAAACTTATATATGCACTTATATTTACATTTGCAAGTAGAAGAGGTTTCAGGAACAAACTTCCTGGAGTTGACTTTATGTTTCTTTGTTCTGTAGTTTCTTTATTTATAAGATGATAGACATTTTTATCATCTGAAATAGCTGCTATAAGATTAGATTTGTTTGTTTAACAGTTTTTTCTGACTTTTTTTTGTTATTTCAGCAAATTCTTATTAACAAAGCCAGACAAGTTACTTTAAAGTAAGTGTCTCATGGAAGAAAGAAAGCTGGTCTCTGAAATATGGTTTGTCTCTTTGAAATTGTATCCTTGTTGATTGCTTGTAGATCCTCTTCTGTAAAGTGCCGCCCATTTCCTTAGCCCATTTATTGATTGATTGGGTTATTTGTATTCTTGGGGTAAATTTTTTGAGTTCTTTATAGATTCTGGCAATGAGTGCTCTATCTGAAGTGTGTAGTGAAGATTTTCTCCCACTCTGTAGGTTCTCTCTTCACATTGCTGATTGTTTCCTTTGCTGAGAAAAAGCTTTTTAGTTTGAACCTATCCCAATTATTGATTCCTGCTTTTATTTCTTGTGCTTTGGGAGTCATGTTAAGGAAGTCTGATCCTAAGCCCACATGATGAAGATTTGGACCTACTTTTTATTCTCTTAGG
>JAJEJO010003229.1:216658-241628 GCA_020662805.1 Glaucomys volans
CTCTGCAAAGCAGTATGGAGATTCCTTTCCAAACTTGAAATGGATCCACCATTCGACCCAGCTATCCTATACCCAAAGGACTTAAAATCATCATGCTACAGTGATGCAGCCACATCAATGTTCACAGCAACTCAATTTACATTAGCTAGATTGTGGAACCAATCTAGATGCCCTTCAATAGAGGAATGGATAAAGAAACTGTGGTATATATACACAATGGAATATTACTCAGCCATAAAGAAGAATAAAATTATGGCATTTGCAGGTAAATGGATGCAGCTGGAGATGGTCATGCTGAATGAGATTAGCCAATCCCAAAAAAACCAAAGGCCAAATGAGCTCCCTGATAAGCTGATGATGATACATAATGTGGGGTAAGAGGGAGGCAAGAATGGAGGAAGGATGGATTGCATAGGGAAGAAAGGAGGGTGGGCCCAGGAGGGGGGGTAAGAATAATAACAGAATGAGACAAACATCATTACCCTATGTACATGTATGATTACACAAATGATGTGACTCTATTTTATGTACAACCAGAGAAACAACAGCTGTAATCCACTTGTGTACAATGAATCAAAATAAAAAAAGAAAACTTGAAAAAAAAAAGAAAATGAACAGAACAAAAAAGAAAGAAATTGTATCCTTGTGCTTCTTAACTCCAAGTTACGCAGCCTATGGCTGGTTCTTTTCTAGCTTTAATATGTTATGCTTTGGCACGAGATGTCCTCCAAAAGCTTCTGCAGGAATATTCGGAGGTAAAATGATTAGATCATGAGTGCTATAACCTAACGGGTCCTTCCTAGTTTGAATGGCTGTGTGGCAACTCTAGGCGGGTGGAGTGTGGCAGGAGCAGGTGGGTCCCTGGGTCAGGTCCTGGGAGGGTTCATCTTCCCTGAGGCCCCCCTTTCCTTGCAGCTTCTCTGTGCTCTTCCCCATGACCCTGCTTCACTTTGGGCCCAGAGCAGTGCAGTTGGCCTTCTATGGACTGGGACCTCTGAAACTATGAGACAACATGACATTTTTTAAGTTGTTCTTTTTGGTATTTTGGTCACAATGACAAAAAGAATGAGTAAATCAATATGCGAGATGCTAAATTGCAAAATATTTTATGAAGATGCTCTATTGCTCTTGCAGGGCTGTCTATAGGCTTCAGGGCAATTTGAGTTTCTGGGCCATTTCTGCACCTCTTAGATGAAAGAGGCATTAAATGGCTTGATTCTTTTACTGACACGTAATATCTATCTGTTACTGTCTAGGGGATCTTGGGTTCATTATCTCCATTCAGTAAAGAATTGAAGAACAGGACACAGAGAAAGCAGGCAAGCAGATTTATTGCAAAAGAGATAGTAACACTTCTTTGAAGAGAATGGGCCCTAGAGTCAGGAGTCCAGTGGGGAAGTTCGTTGTATGGTCTCCAGAATTTCCTCCTTGTCTTGTCTCCTTCCCTGCCCCTGCTTTCCTCACTCTTGCTCACTGGTGTCCCTTGTCCATGTGTCTATTGTAGTTTTTCTTTTGGATCTCCTGATTGTGCTCATGAGCACTTCCATCAACCAGGAAAGGGATTTTATTGGAGGACCCTCTCCACACCCCTGTGGTCTGCACCTGCCCCTGACTTCCCCGCTCACCATCTTCCCCTGGCTGCCTCTGCCTTTCCACATCTCCCTCACATCCCTCCCTTCAGGAAGTGCCCACTGAGTATTTAAAGTTAGAAAACAGCAATTTGAAAAAGAAGCTTAAGGAGGGATGCTAGTTATAGCAAGTATTAAAAAATGTAGCTATAATTTTTTTTTAAATGGACATTGATATTAAAGAAAGAAAAATGAATAGATCCAGAAGGCATGACTCACAGTAAAACAGACTGGGGTTTAATAACACATAAAGTAAATAAGTTTGATTAATTAATGAATAATTAGAAATATTCAATTAATGTTAATTCTACCAATGTTAGCCTTTGGGACAATAAATAAATAAATTTAGATCTTCATATAACTGATGGGTGAAAGGGTTAAAACATAAAAAAAATTTGTCAATGAACAATTTGAAAATAAGAATGAATGCATATAAAATCTGATGGATAAATGAGAGTTTATATTGGGGTGAGGATTCTCCCTTACGTAAACCCTAGAGGAAGAAAAGAAATAGATGAAAAGAAAAACATAAATAAATTTTAGCAGATAAATATTAAAGACTCCTGGATGCTTTAAAAATGTATAAATCCAATTAAATGCTGGCTAACTGTCCACAGACAATAGGAGAAAAAATAATTTTATTTCTGCTATGAATTCTTAAGAAAAACATGTTAAGAAGCAAAGCCATGAAAAAAATTATTTGACTATTCAATTATATTTAGAAGAATAGGAATAAAGAAGAGATGATTTAAAACAAAAGTATCTTTTCTTTGGCGAGTTGTCTGACAGCCTACTTAGAGAGGGTCATTCTCGAGGGGTCGGCCTTGGCAGACTGGTGGTGGTCTTTCCAGTGCTTCTAATCACTGACTTTGGTCACTTCAACTCTTTACTAAATCCTTTTTGAAGGAGCCAAGTCCATTAACAAACAATCAAATGCAAGCTGCATGTTCAGTTCCTTAGCCCATTTTTGATTGAGTTATTTGCTTTTTTGGTGTTAAGTTTTTTGAATTCTTTGTATATCCTGGATATGCTCTGTCTGAGGTTTTGATGGTAAAGATTTTCTCCCATTCTGTAGGCTCTCTGTTCATGTTCTTGATTGTTTCTTTGCTGTGAAGAAGCTTTGTAGTTTGATACCATTGCATTTACTGATTCTTGATTTTACTTCTTGCACTTTAGGCGTCTTAGTGAGGAAGTTGGTTCCTTAGCTGACATGGTAGGGAGTTGGGCCTTCTGTTTTTCTTTTAGGTGCCAAGTCTCTGTCTAATGTCTAAGTCCTTGATCCACTTTGAGCTATGTTTTTTGCAGGGCGAGAGATAAGGGTTTAGTTTCATTCTACTACTTATGGATTTCCAGTTTCCCCATCACCCTATGTTGAAGAGGTTATCTTTTCTTTAATGTATGTTTATGGCACTTTGTTGAGTGTGAGATAAGTGTATTTATGTGGGTTTGACTCTCTGTGTCTTCTAGTTTGTTCCATTGGTCTTCATGTTGGAAGAAGAAATACAAGTGTTCAAAAAATATGTGAAAACATTTTCAACATCTCTAGCAATTAGAGAAATGCAAATCAAACTACACTGAGTTTGCATCTCACCCCAGTTAGAATGTCAATTATCAAGAATACAAACAACAATTAATGCTGGTGAAAATGTGGGGAAAGAGGTTAATTTATACATTGCTGGTGGGACTGCAAATTGGTGCAACCACTCTGGAAAGGAGTATGGAGATTCCTTACAAAACTTGGATATGGAACCACCATTTGACCCAGTTATCCCACTCCTTGGCCTATACCCACAAGACTTAAAATCAGCATACTATTGTGACATAGCCATTTCTATGTTTATAGCAGCTCAATTACAATAGTCAAGCTGTGGAACCAACCTAGCTGCCTTTCAACAGATGAATGGGTAAAAAAAATGTGGTCCATATACAGAAAGGAATATTGCTCAGCCATAATGAAGAATGAACTTATGGCCTTTGCTGGAAAATGGATGGAACTGGAGAATATCATGCTAAGTGAAACAAGCCAGTCCCCCAAACCAAAAGCAGAATGTTCTCTCTCATATGTGGGGGCTAACTCACAGCAAGGGAGAGAAAGTTTAGAAGTTCTTTGGACTAGTCAAAGGGGAATGAAGGTAAGAGAGGGAAGATGATAATAGGAAAGACAGTAAAATGAATTGGACATATCTTTCCTGTCCTCATAAATACATGACCAATGTAAATCCACATCATGTACAACCACAGTAATGGGATCCTAATTTGAGCAAGTTAAACTTATTCTAGTATGTGCAATACTTCACAATATACTCTACTGTCATGTAAAAATATAATAAAAAATCTTAAAACCACCACCACCACCAACAACAACAAACAAATGCAAGCTGCAATGTAAGAAAAACTGAAGATTCGCACGAATGTCTCCTAAGCCAAGTCATCTCAGTGGCCTGGGAGACCTTGTTGAATTAATAGAGCTCAATACAAAATCAAGGAAAGATCCCAAGGTGTAATTCACAAGGGAGAAAAGGAGGCAAGCAAAGAAATAGGAAAATATCCACCCACTTTCTGAAAGTGAAATGTATCTTTACCTACCTAGTTAACAACATTTTTGATAAAAAGTAATACTGTTTTTTTGTCGTACATGAAATAAGCTCTAGTAGGTATTGCTTTTTTAATGAGAGAATATTTAGAAAATAAAAAGGTACTTAAAAATGTGTATTTTCTTTAAACAGAGTAAAATTTTTATCCTATGTAATAGCATAAAAGCTTTTTGCATAAAGATGCTTATCCTGTAATTTTTTCAATATTGAAAAATGATAGTGTTCAATATTTTAGCTATTGCTTATAAAGTTATACTGCAATCTAAAAAGATAACAAATAGAAAAATGGCCAAAAGATTTGAATATGGATTTACACAAGTGAGTAATATACATGAAATTTCTGTTCGAACTATGTATTATTCAGTGATATAAAATAAATATGTAGAACACTACTTTTAATCTGTTATAAGACTAAAAATACAGAATAATATATAGTGTTATTAAGGCTATGGGGAACACATGGTACCACCATAGATTGAAGTTTAAATTGGTACAACATTTTTAGAGAGCAACTTGTCGCTACCAATCAAATAAAAATATATAAAACTGCTGACCAGCGGATTCTACTTTTAAGTTAACTTTCATGTAGAAAACACTCAAAGGTGTTGAAAAGGATATTTTCTCAGCCTTGAACTTCAGAATGTTGATGAAAAATTAAAAGTCCATTAGTGCTTTAATTATGATACAAAGTACAATCACTGAATGGAACGAACTCAGTTTCACCTACTGAAATGAAAGATGTTCATTATATGCTGTTGAGTCAAAAAGCACATAGTAAGTCAGTACGTAGAGCATGA
Organism: Glaucomys volans; assembly: GCA_020662805.1. Lineage (NCBI taxonomy): Eukaryota > Metazoa > Chordata > Mammalia > Rodentia > Sciuridae > Glaucomys > Glaucomys volans. The sequence goes on from JAJEJO010003229.1 coordinate 221,678, forward strand.
TCCTGTGTCTGTGCCCTATCATCCATCTATCTATCTATCATCCATCTATCTATCTATCATCTATCTATCTATCTATCTATCTATCTATCTATCTATCATCCATCTATCTATCATCTATCTATCTATCTATCTATCTATCAATCATCTATCATCTATTCATCCATCCATTTCCATCTGGGAATCTGAAAATCTACAAAGAATCAGGAAGATTGAGAGGTGGGGGTTTTCACATTGTTAATTCTGTGCTTCTTATTCTTGTTTTTCTATTCATAATTCATGATCGAAAATAACAAAAAAGGATAAAAAGAAATCTGACATTTTGAGGAGAAATTTACAACATTATAATTAAAGCTTATGTTGTTCGGTGTAAGTACAGAAGGATGTAAAAATGTTCGTATACATAAAATACACAATTATGCACCATATTAAGACAGAAGCTTTGTGAATCTAACAAAACCATCACCATACAAAATGCAGAAGAATATGTACCTGAGTACTAAATGTGCTGATTTCTGGCACATAAGGGTTGGGAATTAGGGGTATTTTTTTCTGTATTTTCCAAATATCTCATAATGAACCAGCATGCGTAACTTTTTTATGATGGTAATAAGAACTTAAAATACTGTTTATGAAGCAATTAACTTGCACAAAATGCTGTTCTAAGTATTGCAGAGTGGGAAGTAAAATAGATGATTGACATTCCCACACGGAATCCACAACTTATTGAAAAGTGTGCATCGTGACGTGGTTAAGGGACATCATCCCGATTGGCACCAGAGTGTCTGGGTTCACATCCTGTGAGGATTAAATCAACTACTGTCTGTTATGGTTTGAAAGTGAGGCATTCCTTAAAGCTCCTGTGTTGATTGATGCAGGTGAAGTGAATGATTGGATCATGAGAGCTGTGCCCTAATGTGTCCATGCTGATTTAAATCCATTAGCTGTGGTAACTCTAGGCAGGTGGGGTGTGACTGGAGGAGGTAGGACACTGAGGGTGTGCCCTGGGAGGGTGCATGTTCCTTGGCCCTTTCCTCTCTCTCTCTCTCTCATCTTGATCCCACAGCAATGCAGTTGGCCCACCATGGACTAAATCTCTGGAACTGTGAGCCAAAATGAACTTTCCTTCTTCTAAGTTGTTCTTGTCAGGTATTTTGGTCACAGTGACTAAGAGCTAACATGATGGAAATAAATGAATTTCTTATGGCTGCTATGACAACCACAAAATGGGAGGCTGGAAAGAAAACAGAGTTCTTTTCCCCTCACTCTCTAGTAGCTCAGGAAGTTGGAACTCTGCAATCTGTGTCTTGGGTCAGAGTCATGAAGAAGGAAGAGTGGGGTTCCCTCCGGAGGCTCTGGGGGACATTCAGTTTCCTTGCCTTTTCTGGTCTCTAGAACTGCATTCGTTGACCCTTGGCCTTTTCTCCATCCTCAGAGCCAATATGGCAGCATCTTGCTTCAGTCTTCACTTTGCCTTGGTCTGCGTTAGATCTCCGACTTCTCCTGAGGACACTCGTACTACATTCACACTCACTCGGATAAACCACATTAACCTCCAGCAAAAGGTAGGGAAGTTATTGTTATTACTACCCAAAAGGTACCTTGTGGTAAGGAAGGATAATATGAAAGACCCAATGAAGAATGAAGAAAGCATGTGGGAATTTAGAGGAGGGAGACTTTGCTTCCTTCTGTCCGAGGACATTAGCTGAGGGCATGACAGTAGCAAGCCCTGAGACCTAGCTTGTGTTTGGGTTTGCAAAGATGGGGGCGACTCCAGGTGTAAGGTAGTATGTATGTAACTCAGCTATCCCTTCAGCTCTATCCTGTGCCCCACTACTTCCACCATGGTCAAAAGAACAAGCGTGCTATGATCTGTGCACATGAGTTTAATTTCCCTCTACATGACTGAGGATAAATTCTTCTGCGTATCTGAACATCACCTTTCTTCTCTATAAAATAGTGAGTGAAATGTCTCTCTTTTTAGCTGTTCATAAAGATCAACTGTAAACACTTTGCTCAGATGATAGACTCAGCCAGATGGCAGATTTGGCCAATAGGTAAAATTCTGTCCTAAATTAACCTGCAATTTAATTCAGTAGAATTCAACATGAAAAGGAAATCATTAGTTTATTTCTTTATTTACTCTTACTGTGTTTTCTTTCATATAGTAGTACTAAAAGATTTCCATTTAAATATAGGTCCTTCTCTCAGAAAATCCCTCACACTTGCTTTCAGGTCTTTTCTTTCTCAGCCCTCTCAGCCAAGATCCAAATGATTCCCTTTGGTGAATTTCTTTGGAACCAAGTAGCTTTCTTGTTTCCATGGTGGTTCCAATCACCCCAAATTTCTCAGAATGTCCCAGTGAATTTGTCAGAGACAATGTTACGGTTCTTATACACCATTCGGTTGACATTGGGAAGAGTAGAGGAGCCAATCTCTGTGATTATCAACTTTGGGTTGTACTTATGAAGAAACATTCCCTGATTCTCCTGTAGAAATGGACTCTTGAGGACACCTGGAGGAGGTTAATGGAGAGAGGGGTGAATGAATGGAGAAGGGAGTCCCCTACTCACCTAGAAGCTTCGCAAGAGCACACATCGGTCCTTAACCCTACTATGGACACGGGAGCTATTTTTTCCACCATTTTAATCAAAGAAAAATGGGCAACAGAGTCTTGTCATCTGTTAAGCTTAGATGGTGGCATTTCCGTCCATTGTAATGGATGGAACATTTGTCAGAGGTGGATTTGCTCCATTGTGCCATCTCTTTATAGGCTGGGCCAAAGAATGCTACAGAATATTACAGAAAATAAATAGGACTCTGAGTGACTAGAAGTCAATGTTTTTCTGGTCACACATCTTGATATGTATGCACCTTTAATCCAGGCAGGTCATCAGCCCCAGCCAGGTTATAAAGAGGAAAAGGAGAGATTTACTCTCTTACTGGTGGAGCAGGGAGCAGGGTGTTCAGAGCAGAGAGAGAGAGAGAGAGAGAGAGGGAGAAAGAAAGTAAGCCTAGAGAAATTAAGTTTGTCAGGCTCAGGTTTTGGTGACAAACTGTGATGAGATCTTTACATTTTAGTTTCTCTTGTCATGAACTATAAAAGACAAATTACCACTTACTTAAACTGCTAAGTAATATAGGTTATAAGAAAAACAAGTTGTTTTATAAATAAACATTACATCTAAAATAATTTGACAAGATAAACAAATTTTTGTAATGTGATATTTATAAAGCTTAGATAATACATGGACTTAACATAAAAATACATCAGGCAGGCACTTTGCAGCTTGAAAATATTCTCAGATCTTTCATGCCATTAGACCCTCACAAAAACCTGTGACAATGAAAATCATTCTGCTCTGCAGACAAGAGAACTGAGAAAGGGGAGGAAGGACCTCTCTCAGAGGAGTGCCACCCCACAGAGCCTGGGCTGTTTTCCTGGCTTTGAGACCAACCCAGCACTTTCAGAAGCAGCTTCCCACAGAAGGGAATCAGCCACCGCTACCTCCCACCTTCTGCATCCTTGCGGCCTGGTTTCTTACTGTCACAATGCACCTGTGGTCTAAGCTGCAGGTAATGTCTTGGAAGTAAAGAAATCAAGGTGCCGTACAAGATTTCTAACGTGTGTAAGTTTCATAAACCAAAAGGAAGTGTGGGCACGTGTACACAGCTGCTGATGACATGGGACTCTTCCTGCAATGGAAATATTTTTGAATACAGCAGTTTCTCTCTGTGCATGTGTGCCCTTACGTATGTGGGCATATATAGTCATATAAAAATGTGGTCCTGAGGCTGGCAAGCCCTCAAACTTAATTAAATACAAATTTAAGAAATATACCCATGTGCCAACAAGCACAAAGTGTCCATGTGCCTCATGGAACGCAGCATTTTCTAGAGGTACATTCTGTAAATGTGAGACTATCAACCCAGGGCTCCCCAAGTACGATGTATTTGAGTGAAATTAGCAGGTTCAAGGGGAATCTGGCCCACTGAGATTTTATCCATTTTATAAAATGGGGGAAAATTCTTTCCATAGCTCAGAGGATACACACATACACACACACACACACACACACACACATACACACACACACATACACACACACACACACACACACACACACACACACACAATCACAGCATTAGCACTCTGTGCAACAAGCTCAGGTTAGTAAAAGGCAAATACTTGCAGTGCCCAAAGAATGGCATGTTTGAGCTGGAGGATGGTGTTGGGGGCTGGAGGGGTGCTGGCTGGTAAGGCCCTGGAGGGTGATAGGTGCAGGTGTGGGCTTGTGAGTCCTACTAGACCCAGAGACTCACTGTGCATCCCACGTGGCACGGACAGCTGCTGTTCTTAATGAGTTATTACACTGTGGGCCAAGCAAGCAACAGGGCACATCAGGAAATGCCTTAAAGGAAAATCCCCTGCCTTAGAATTTACATTCTGAAGAGGCGAGAAATGAGCCCCTGAGACCTTTCTTGAAAGGAGGTTAAAATAGAGAGGCCTCCTGGAAAAGTCAAAGTGAATTTTATCAGTGATCTGAAGGCTGGAAGTCAGCATGCCAACAGTGTTTCCCAGAGTCCTTCCCTCCCACAGAAGTTTCTTGCACAGTGGGTAAATGGATATTATTGTTTTTATTATTATTATTATTATTATTATTATTATTATTATTTAGTTTAAAATAATTTAGTACTAGTGCATTTTATTGTGAAATTTCAAAACACTACATAAAACAGAAGACCTACCAGCTTGAAAAGTTTTTCTTTTTCTTTTTTTTTCACGTTTTTGCATTTGTCTTTCTTTCTTTTTATTATTATTTTTATTTTTACAGACTTCATTTTGACTCATTGTACACTGATGGGGCACAAATTTTCATTTCTGTGGTTGTGCATGATGTACATTCATATCATTATTATTAATCATACATGTACATAGGGCAATGATCCCTGTCTCATTCCACCATTTTTTACACCAAAAATACAAAGAACCCAATCAATAAATGGGCCAAGGATCTGGACAGACACTTTACAGAAGATGATGAACAGGCAATCAATAAATATATGAAAAAGTGTTCAACATCTGTAGTAATTGGAGAAATTCAAATTAAAACAACTCTAAGATTTCCTCTTACTCTGATTAGAATGCTATATCAAGGACACAAACAATAATAGATTTTGGCGTGGCTGTGGGGAAAAAGGCACACTTTTGCATTGCTGGTGGAGTTGTAAATTGGTTTAGCCACTTTGGAAAGCAGTGTGGAGATTCCTCAGAAACCTTGGAATGGACCCACCTTTTGACCCAGTTATCCCACTCCTTGGTTTATACCCAAAGGACTTAAAATTAGCATACTACAGTAATGCAGTAACGTCAATGTTTATAGCAGCTCAGTTCACAATAGCTAGAGTGTAGAACCAACCTAGATGCCCTTCAACAGATGAATGTATAAAGAAGCTGTGGTATATATATACAATGAAGTACTACTCAGCCATAAAGAAGAATAATATTATGGCATTTGCAGATGAATGGATGGAATTGGAGATTATCATGCTAAGTGAAATAAGCCAATCCCCCAAAACCAAAGGCTGAATGTTTTCCCTGATAAGTGGATGATGATATAAAAACTGGTGGGGGGGTGGGGAGTGAGAGAAGATCAGAGGAACTTTAGCTTATGTAGAGGGAAAAGAGAGGGGGAGGTGGTGGGGTTATGAAAAATGGATATTATTACTGAAACAACAGAACCTACTAAGAAATAACATTAGTGGATTGCATGCCAGGTGAATGAGTGCTAATTTTAATATTATTAGCACTGATAACAGAAAACATTTCTAGCCAGTGTGCACCAATAGAAATAAAACAGAAAGGCGAAGGGGAAGGGAAAAGCCTTTTGAGGAACCAGAGCCTCATGTGGGAGTATTCTCCTGGCATAGCAGTGAGAAGAGGAAAGTGGCATTTTTGAGAACACCTGGTAAGTGAAAGGTACTGTCCTTGTTCTTTTCATGGATGTTATCTATTTTCTCCTCTCACATGTCCTGAAACATGAATATTTTAAAGTCCCTTTTTGAGGAAGGAATTGAAGCAGAGAAAACTCAAGTGCTCCAGATCTTGGTGACTAAAACCCTAGCACTCTTTCTACCTCTCCATGACTCTGGTGTTGAGATGGTCCCTTCAGGTGGTGTTGGTGTTTGCTCTTTGGTTGCTCCTACAGGCGCAGGCTTAGCAGACAGAGAAGTCAAACTCTTCCTGTCTTAGGACTTCACATCCCAGGAAGAGATCGTGGGAAGTTACCCCTGGTCTGACACGTGTCTTCAATGTGGAAACACCCTCGCCTTCCAATACTCTCTCCAATCGCTGTTCCGCTCCCCCTTCCTCTTCCTCCTCCATTGTCCTCTGGTTCTCAATGGTAATACCAGCTCCAGCTCCATTAATTTGTGGGAGCAGGTAAAACATGTCATTCATAGCTACGAAGAAGGAGAGGTGACTTTCCTTCCCTCTGCAGAAGCAGCAGCACTAATTACATTTAGGGGTGAGAGGCGCCCAGGCTTCACGGTTCCTCTAAGGATATGCTGCACTATATGTTTTCTGAGCACCAATCACTCACCTTGGAGAGCAGAGGGAGCTTGATGATTCTGTGTTTGCAGGGTGGGGAAGAGCAGTTCATTCTCACATTAATAGGATGACCTATCTGGTTTTCCAAAGTGAAAGAACCAAACAGGGATTGAACCCAGGGAGCACTTACCTACTGAGCCACATCTCCAGTGCTTTCTATTTTTCATTTTAAGACAGGATCTCACTAAGTTGTTTAGGACCTTGCTAAATTGTTGAGGCTGGCTTTGAACTTGATATCCTCCTGCCTCAACCTCCCGAGTGTAGGGATTCCGTCATGCACCAACGTGCCGGGCCAGAGATCACTTTTGGCTGAATAACACTGAGACTCCTATTGGAGGAGACATAGGGCCTCACTATACGGAAAAGAAATTTGAGCTGACCTTACCATCTTGTGCAGCTGGCCCTCTGGCAGCTCAGATACCCTTTTCACCCCCAACAGGATGGATGGTTTTCACCTTCTTCATTGTAACTTATTCTATTATCATAATTTGATTTCCTTTTGCCAATTTCTCCCCTACTTTTTCATCTTTAGAAAATAATTTTAAATAACCAAGTGGTTTTAGAGAATTTTGTCTTCAGGTCTGGAAGGGGAACTGGAGAGGTCGGTGGCCGATGAGAACTCAAGAGACATTCCCATTCCTAGAAACACGGAGATATCTGGATCTCAGTGAGAAGTACAAATACGACGACTGCTCCTTGGTGCCCAGACCTGGAAAGCAGCAGTGGGCTGACAGCAGGATGTTCTGGGACACATGCTGGTTGGGACCAGGGACATCTCCAATGGGTACCTCATAGGCAAACTTCAGGTGCAGAACTGGCTCTGCAAACCCAGCTGGGCTGCAGGTTTTCCTAGCATATGTTCATGCTCCTTATCAAAAGTTATCATTTCCTTTATTAAGCCTCTCCCCTGGATCATAACTATAAAACCTTGAAAATTTTCCCTTTATTGTTAATTGTTTAAGCAAGCACTTCCTCAGCATCTATCATAAGTAAGGTCTGAGAGGTGCCCTGCACTTTCCCAGTATCACATTGTTGTTGTTTTTGTTACACAAATCAAGATGGCCTTCTCTACTCCTTTAACTTCTCCACTGTCCAAGTTACTTGAATTCTCTGTGCTTCCATTTCCTCACTTGAAAATGCAATGATATTTACAGAACCCGCTTAGTAAACTTCTGTGAAGATTAAATGACAGCATATCTGAAGTCCTTGATTGCTTGATAGAGGATAACTATCTTATACATAAAAACTTTTCTGATTGTTTTTATTATTATTTCCTCTTCAATAATTATTCCTTTTAGAATAAGAGGAACTTAGGCCTTTCTAGTTATTGCAATAGCAGGAAACACAATGTGGGACTATATAAAAAATGTTCAAATAGAGAATTAGGCTGGGAATCAGAGTACTTGCATGCTAATAATGATAAAGGATAGATAATTAGAAATGATAATAGAAATTGCATTTAGTACCTCATATGTAGAGGTAGGCTATTATATTTCAATAGACCATTACATCTACTCCTATTTGCATGACCTTGGACAAATTATTTTCTTTGCTAGTTTTTCCTACTCCAAATGTCAAATAGGGTATTAGATTTGATCATTGATCATCATACTTTGTTTAATTATTAGAGGAATCCTTTTAACATCAAAATCTTTATCATTAGAAATGCTTTTGTTGAAGGACACGGTTTCCAACTCGCCCTTCTGCTGCAGTTGATAGGAACCTGGGATGGAACACACCTAATGAACTTTCCAAAGATGCCTGTTCTTTCAGACCTGAGTCTGTAGGAATGAATGGGCCTGTGGGTTTTGCAGTTGATTTCTGGAGCTTAAAGTGATCTACAGCACTTAAAGTCATCTCAGCTCCCATACACAGAATTGGCGAGGTTGACAATGCTGCACAACCTTTGGAGGTGCTCTTTGTTGCTGGAATAACCCCAGTCTCTGAAGTTTTTGGCATCAATTTTTGAGGAACCCAAAACTACAGTGAGCCCCCCAGCCTGTTCCATAGAACCCAGTGCAGAGATTTGTAGTCTTTGACCATCTCAACTTGATAGAAAGAGAAAGTGCTGACTGGCAAATGTTGTACACTTGAGCTTCTGTGTTTTATTCTCATGAACCTTCCCTGGTCCCTGAGAGTCCCTGGAACAACTTGTTATTTTAGTCCTAAAGGAATCAGAGATTGTTCCAAAGATTTTTTTCCTTAGTAAAATCAGCCCTGAAGTTAGATCTTTGTGATCTCAGCATTAGAATGTGGAACAGTCCAAACAAATGAGATTTTGTATTTTCCATGCACTACAAGTAATGCTCACATACTGTAATACTGTGGGAAAAATATAAAATACTCAACCTCTCTGTATCTTGCTTTTTTTTTTAACAACTGTGAAATGAGTACAGATAACATAGTACCTATGTTAAGAGTTTTGAGAATTGAATGAGTTAATACATAAAACATATTTGAATAGTTCTTGGTACACAGTAAGTGCTATATAATTGTTGACTATTAATTTAATCCCTAATATTACTTTAATTTTTCTTCCTTTGGAAAATCAAAAAAGATGTAAATGGGAAAACACCCTCATAACCATCATACTTCTTCCATCCAGAAGGAACATGTGAGACACTAAAATATTGCCTTTTGTTATCCTATTCTGTATATAATATTTGTGATTTCTTTCTATACAGAATTAGCTCTATATTGATATACTTTTTAGTAATTTATTGTACACCCAATTTATCCTGAGAATTTTTAAAATTTTGATTCATTGTACACAAATGGAGTACAACTATTGTTTTTCTGGTTGTACAGGAAGTAGAATCCTACCATTCGCATATTCACACATGTACATAGGGTAAGATGTTTGTCTCATTCTATTATCTTTCCTTCCCCACCCCTCCCCACCCTTCATTTCTGTCTACACAATCCATCCTTCTTCCATTCTTCCCTTACCTTCCTGACCCCCTTTATGTATCATCAACCACTTACCAAAGAAATCATTTGGCCTTTGGTTTTTTGGGATTGGATTATTTCACTTAACATGATATTCTCCAACTCCATCCATTTACCTACAAATGTCATAATTTTATTATTCTTTCTGGGTCAATAATATTCCATTGTGTATATATACCACAGTTTCTTCATCCATTCATCTATTGAAGGGCATTTGTGTTGGTTCCACAATCTTGCTATTGTGATGATCACTGTAGTGATGATCACTCATCACTGTAGTATGCTGATTTTAAGTCCTTTAAATGATACTGGGAATATCTAGGTCAAATGGTGGTTCCATTCTCTGTTTTCTATGGAATCTCCATACTGCTTTCCAGAGTGGCTGCACCAATTTGCAACCCGACCAGCAATGTATGAGTGTACCTTTTTCCCCACATCCTCGCCAACACCTGTTGTTGCTTGTCTTCTTGATAATAGACATCCTAAGTGGTGTGAGATGAAATCTTAGGATAGTTTTGATTTGCATTTTTCTTATTACTAGAGATGTTGAACATTTTTCATATATCTGTTGATTGCTTGTAGATCCTCTTCTGTGAAGTGTCTGCACATTTCCTTAGCCCATTTATTGATTGGGTTCTTTGTATTCTTGGTGTAAAGTTTTTGAGCTCTTTATAGACTTTGGAGATTAGTGCTGTATCTGAAGTGTGTGTGGCAAAGATTTTCTCCAACTTTGTAGGCTCTCTTCACATTGTTGATTGCTTCCTTTACCTCTACAATAATAACTACCAAACACTAAAGAAAAAAGTTAAAGAAAACCTTAGAAGATGGAAAAATCTCCCATGTTCTTGATAGGCAGAATTAATATTGTCAAAATGGCCATACTACCAAAAGGGCTATACAAATTCCATGCAATTCCAATTAAAATCCCAATGATATTCCCCATAGAAATAGAGACAGCAATTATGAAATTCATTTGGAAGAATAAGAGACCCAGAATAGCTAAAGCAATCCTTAGCAGGAAGAGCGTAGCAGGTGGTATCACAATACCAGAACTTCAACTATACTACAGAGCAATAGTAACAAAAACAGCATGGTATTGGTATCAAAATAGGCAGATAGACCAATGGTACAGAATAGAGGACACAGAGACAAAACCACCTAAATACAGTTATCTCATACTAGACAAAGGTGCCAAAAACATACAATGGAGAAAAGATAGCCTCTTCAACAAATGGTGCTGGGAAAACTGGAAATCCATATGCAGCAAAATGAAATTAAATCCCTATCTCTCACCCTGCACAAAACTCAACTCAAAATGGATTGAGGACCTAGGAATTATATCAGAGACCCTGTACCTAATAGAAGAAAAAGTTGGCCCAAATCTTCATCATATCGGCTTAGGATCAGACTTCCTTAACATGACTCCCAAAGCACAAGAAATAAAAGCAGAAATCAACAACTGGGATAGATTCAAACTAAAAAGCCTTTATTCTGAGCATTTTGAAGTCATGGGCTACCCTTCAATCACGTGTCTTTACTCTGCATTAGAGGGATTCAAATTATCCTTCATAGATGGACACTGTGTTGTTTCCATTTTTCTGAAATTATTATTTTAAATGCTGTGATGAACATACTTTACACTATAGTACTCATGATGTGAACAAAAAGTTCAAGTCCAGAGAGAGAAGTAGCAGGACACTAGCTACTGGAAGACTGGGGAGGAGAGCAAGTCCTCATGAAGGAGTGCTGCATTTCCCCAGGGCAATGTGCCACCTGGCAAAATCTAAAGACCAAAAGCTAAGCCTCCTCTTCCACGCAGTTCCAGGCCCTGGACGGCCTCGGGTCTTGGATGCAGAAGCAGGAGCTCCTCTTCTCAGTTGTTCCTGTGGGCTTTCTGGCTCTCTGCCTTCTCTCCACTGCTGCCTCTCTCTGCAGGTTCCTGAAAGTAAAAATGCATAGTCTAATGCTGTGGGAAGAAGTGTGCAGCAGGCAAAGAAGATCTCTTCTCTAGTTAGTAGTGTGCCCTCCCCTTAGAGTTTCTTCTCTGGATCTGCAACATGGTTTGGTCAGGTCCAGTTTTACCTTTCTCAGGGTAGACCCAGTCTCTGGGCTTGACTTCTCAGGTGTAATGCAATAGACATGGAGACCATTGGCCATAACCAGGTGATTTCTTAGGCTAGTCCTTTGCCTGCTGCTGGGTGGGCAGCTACAGAGATTAGGAAGCTAAGAAGATTAGGAATGGATGCTCTTAAACAGGTTGGGCTTGCATCCACTGATCACATCTCATTCATTCATTCATTCATTCATTCATTCATTCAAATCATGCTCATCTTCCACCTATAATGGACAAGGCCTTGGTCTAAGTAAAAAAGAACCAATGCCTGTCTTCATGGAGCATACTTCAAGGATCAAGAGGGACAGAAAGATAGGGCACATCAGAATACAGAACAGACAAAGTAGTGGAAGAGGGAAAGAGGTAAGAGGGGTGTGATTTTTAGTGAGAAAATGCCTTCCTGAAGTGATATGTGAACACACTTCTGGAGGCTCTTAGAGTTAGAGCCTGTTGTGGTTTAGATATGTGATGTCACCTGAAAGCTCATGTGTGAGACAATGCAAGAAGGTTTAGAAGTGAAATGACTGGGTTAAGACAGCCTTAAAATTTTCAGTGAATTAATCCCTTAGTAGGGATTAATTGGGTGGTAACTGAAACCAGGTAGGATGTGGCTGGAGGAGGTAGGTCACTGGGGGCATGTCTTTGGGGTATATATTTTGTCCTTGTTGAGTGGAACTCACTCTCTCTCTCTCTCTCTCTCTCTCACTCTCTCTCTCTCTCTCTGGGTTCTGCTGCTATGTCCCCAGCTCCTTTTCCTCTGCCACACACTTCTACCATAATGTCCTGCCTCCCCTGGCCCCCCAAGGAATAGAGCCACTTGGACTGAGACCTCTGAAATCGTGAGCCCTCAGATAAACTTTTACTTCTTAAAATTCTTCTTATCAGGTCTTTTGGTCACAGTAGTGAAAAAGCTGACTAAAACATAGCCATTAGGGTGTAAGAGGTGGTGGCTGGGGAAGGCAGGGTGGTGGTGGTACAGAAGTGTAGCTAAGAAGAGAGAGTACCAAGCAGGCAAGGATCAGAGGAGGTACTAACATAGGATAGGTCATAGTGATAGGCAATGCAAACTCAGCTGGTATTCCTACCTGCCTCCTGAGAGCCACAATCTGTGCCAGGGTTGGTGCACGTTGGACCTCATCCTGAGAAAGATTGAGCTTTCTGTTTCTCTATATGGGTCTCTACAGATCTCTGCTGGACCCAAGGATGGCTGCTAGAGAGGCAGAATGGAGAACAGGACCTCATCTTCCACTCACAGAGATGAGAGTCCATGGGGAAACAGAAACAAATAGTCAACACCTACAAAATGGTAAGTAGTGGAAACCTGGGGCAGGAGGGCAGGACAGCAGGTCCCAAGGCAATGGGAAACCTGAGCCATACTGCATAATGAGCCCTGGGATCAGTTAATTTTAAAGCTAGGCTGTTGCAGGAGTGGTGTTTGAGGGGTCCATGAATCTACGTAAGGGACCCTGCCTCTTTAACGTTAATTTGTTTCTTTTCCTGCCTTTAATGGTTTGGAAATTTTACATAGTATTTCTACATTTATTTTGGATATCTTTAAAGTTTTATCACATAAAATTTACATAATAATTAACTCTAAATAAAACAGATAATAGTATTTTTATTTGTCATATTTCCTCTGAATCCCTTAACTGTACATTCTATTAAAATTATCTGTAAATATATCATTAAAGCACCATTAAAATGTTAACAGAGTGTATCAAGAATTATTTATGTTGAAAAATTGTAATAATGTTCAGTTCATTAAAATGCTATTTCTTTTATTCTGGTTTTTCCATTTTCCTATTGACTCTTTCCTCTGCTTTATGGGTGGTACATCTTTGAGAACATTTTTTACAAGGAGTGTTCCTTGAATGGCAAATTTTCTGCGTCATTGAATGTCCGACGATGCCTTCATTTTGTCCTCACAACTCATAATTTGGTAAAAATAGAAGTCTAGTACAAAATCATATTTTTCTTGGGGAAGAAATTGCTTCATAGTCTTTTCAGCATCCAGTGTTACTGATGAGGGAGTCCACATGGTTGTATTCTTTTAAAAAATATCCTGCCCAGTGTTAGGAATTCATATTTACCTTCGAGGTTCTCAAATATCATGTGTGTGCTACAAGGTGTAGACCTTGTTTTCATCCTATTTGACATTTAGTGAGTTCCTTCCACCAGGGACTTTGCTCTTTTGACAGTTATGGGTATTTTTTGTCAGATCAGTATTCCATCCACGAAATTCGTTTCCTTCCTGCTTCCTTCCTTCCTTCCTTCCTTCCTCTGCAGCTCTCCCCCTGATCCTTCCCTCCTCTTTCTCTTTCTTTTTTTTGGGGGGGGTATTTTATCTTTTTTTGTTTTTATCTTGTTTCTTTTTATCTTTTCGGTGCTGGGGATTGAACCCAGGACCTTGTGCTTGTGAGACAAGCACTCTACCAACTGAGCTACATTGCCAGCCCTTGGGGATTTTATCTTTTACCTTTCAGAAATGACTACTGGCTTATACTAGATTTTCTGGATTTTTGTTGTATTCTTAAGTTTTCTTATAATTTCTGACTTAGTCAACCATGTTCCAGGAGAATCTTATCTTTCTTTCCTGATCTATATGGCCTTAAACATTTTCATCCTGTTATTCAACTATTCAGTCCAATTTTGTAGACATTTATTTATTTCACTTGTATATTCACAATTTCTAAGGCTTCTAACTGGTGCATTTTCATATCAATCTCGTTTTGTTTGTAATGAAGATCTTTCTTTATCTCTCTAAGGATGGTGCTCTGTTGAATCTGTATTGTTCTTTTTCTCCAATAAACAATGACCCGGTTTTAATTTTTCTGTTTATTGAACTAAATGTTTTTCTTTCACGATATTTTTTATTTGAATGTTGGATGATTCTTGATTCCTTGCTCTGCATTTTATTTGAGATAGCCTCTTAACCTTTGTGTGGACGTCATTCCCAGTTCCTTTTCTAAGCACCCAATGATTGCAGCTCTGTAGTTTGGATCAGGCGTGTCTCCCAAAGGTCCACATGTTACCGGTTTGACCCCAGCACATGGTGTTATTGGGAGGTGGTGGGATCATTAAGGAGTGGGGACTAGTGAGAGGGAGTTAGGACCTTGGGGCAAGGCCTGGGAGTGGGGATTACCACCCTTATTTCTCCCTTCTTGATCCCTTCTTGTCTTCTTCTTTGCTCCCTGACTACCATGAGGTGAACATTTTCCTCTGCCAACCACTCCACCATGATGTTCTGCCCTGCCTCAGGTCTAAAGGCAGCCGGAACTGTGACCCTGGATTGAAATCTCTGAAACCATGAGCCAAAAAATTAACAGCACTTCTCTCTTTTTAAGTTGCTTGAGCTCAGGTGTTGTCACTGCAATGGAAAAGCCAAATAAGAGGCTCTCTGGTTGTTTTTCTCCTGGGTTTGGTGATGAGTCACTCATTCCAAAATAAGTACCAACCTGGGGCATGGCCACTATCTATTTGGCCTGTGGTCCCAAATGTGCTGTCCTTGTCTGAGCTCAAATGCTGAGGAAAAGCATGCTGTGGGACAGGACTGAGGACACAGGGTCAGCAGCTGCTTCTCACATGACCCCGCTGAGCATCCCAGAGAGCCTCCTCACTCCACACCTCATCACTGGGGGTTTCCAGAGCAATGCCCTCAGCACCTTCCCCTATGTAGGCCCCCATGTAGGCAGTGGGTCAGATTCCCTCCAAGGGGTTATTGGTTTGTATTCACATAAGTATTTGATATTGCCTATCAATCTTCATTTCAAGGTGGTATTAAATTTTGTGCATCTCTAAGGGCACTCTTGATTTTAAGCCCTGGTTGATTTTACTTACAGAATACAGGATTATACAAAGAAACCGTTCCACATTTCCCAGATACATGCACCCATTTCCCCTTCCTCCTGTGCAGTTTTTTCTAGACCTTTTGGGGGTAGGTTGCATGCACCTCACCGCCTTTGCTCCCATCTTGCTTCACTGCATTTTCACTGTTTTCTAAGCACAAGGATGTTTCAAAAAAAGTAAAATATAATTAAGAAGAATTTGTTGCAAAATTTCTGTCCAATCTATACAGTCCACATTCCAACATTTTACATTTTTCCATTAATGTGATTTCCAGCATTTTCCTCTCTCCATTATGAAATCTGGTCTAAATCACACACTGAGTTTAATAATTACACTCCTCCACCTTCTTTGATCCATCACCCTTCTTCAGCCTTTTTTTTGCCATTCCTGGCATTCACATTTTTGAAAACATCCTGGCTCTTTTTTTGTAGATTGTCTCACAACGACGGCTTGTCTGGCGCTTCTGCTTAATCCAATCTTATCTGCCAGTGTATTTGGCTAAAATGTTCTTGTGCTTCTCAGGGATCACAACAGCAGCACATAATGACATTTTGTCTCTTAATGGTGAGAAGAGTTGTCCATTTTCTTCAATGTAGACTAAATAGATTTTCCTCTGTAATTTGCAAAAAGTTGTTTTGAGAGCAAATGTAAGTATAAAAATTTCCCTTATTTCCCTTACATTTAGCATTGTTGATGATTCATGCCTGACTTGTTTAGTCATGTTGGTTGCACAAGAGTGATCTTTGATTTAATTACATTTGCTTATTAATTAATTGGCATTCTAAATTTTAGCAAGTTTCTTTCTTGTTGTTTATCTTCTATACGTATCTGTATCTATCCACTTGTTTATTATTTTATTTTTATTTTTTCTTGATTCTTATTTTATTCAATAAATTATATCCCCTTACTCTATTTATTTAAGGTGAGAGCTGCTTTCAGGCGACAGCTGAATTATTTTGATATGTTTGTTTGTTCATCTATTTACTTATTTTGGAGAATTCTTTTACTTAGCAATGAAACAGGGTATTCCATGCTGAACTTGTACTTTGTTTCCCAAACCTGGAGACAGCCATTTCCTAAGGTTCCCTGGTTCTTTACGGTGGGAAGAGTGTTTAGAAACCAAGCTCCAAACAGTAGCTGATGACATCCCTAAGGGAGTATTGCTGACTCTAGTCTCTTTCATTAGACAGAGCTGGTGAACCCCTCCAATTCTAACTCAGTTCCAGAGGGACCTTTTACACTTCTCCCCATTCTATATTAGTATCTTCCTATTTTTCAGTAAAAAAAAAAATTGATTCTTAACAGTACCAATGTATTTATTGCTCAGTCTTCCAAAACACAAATAATTTCAGAATTACTTATATTAGAGTGAAAATAAAATTACTATCAAGAATTCTGACTTTATTTTCTGCTCTTTCGGTTTTGGAGTGAGGGAGTATAATTACAGTTCTCAGTCCCTAAATTATTTGGCTTAGGTCCCTGCCCCCACTCCATCTCCACAGTGTGATTTTTATTCATTCAAAATACAACTGAGTCTATTTGAGTGTGTTTGCATCTAGTTTTAGGATTTATTTCCAATTTCCATATTCTTGTTGCTTTAATTTGTTTTTAACAAGTTGAATATTGACATAAATCCAAAAGCAAAAGCTATATAACAGTTATTTTCAGAGAAGAATTTGTTTCTCTATTCCTTTACTCTGTCTTTCCCTCCTCCATTCCCCTTTTGGGTAACCAGGTTTATTAATTTCTGATTTATCTTTTCTTCCTCTGTGTGTGGTGTGGTATTTAGCAAAAAATAAGCAGAGGTATGTATTGTGACAGCAGAATTCTAAGATGACCCCAGGCTCCATCATTCATACTCTTGCACCATCTGCTCTTGAGTGTAGTTGGAGCCTTTGATTTGCTTCTACTCAGATAAACATGACACAGTGAGGGAACGTCACTCCTTTGATTACATTGCACTATATAGTATTGGACAGGGGCAGTATCCTGCTGGCTTTGTGTTTGCAATTGACCATATTGTGAGAAGACCTGAGAAAGGTCCTGTGGCATGCAATTGCAGGGCCCCAGCTGACAGCCAGCAGGGAGCAAGGAATGGTGTGCGCTATCCATAAGGAATTCTGCCACTTAAGCTTGGAAGAGGACTTGAAGCTCTAGAAAGGAAAGAGTCCACTTGACATCTTGAGCTAAGCCTTGGTAAAACCAAGTAGAGTGAAGCCTCGAGCTCGAAACCATGGAAACTGAAATTAAAAAAGAAAGATGAAAAATGTGCGCAAGCCGTTAAACTTGTGGTAATTTGTCCCTTAGTGTAGAAAACATAAAGTACCCATTTTCTGACATGACACGCACTTTCACAGAAACTTTTTTGTATATTCTTTTGCCTTTTTGGAAACACTCTATCCTGTACATATGCTGATCAATTAATTCATGGAGATTGTTTTCATTCTTAAAATCACAGCCACATAAAACTCTGTTTTAATTTCAATGATTTTCCAACATTTGGACAGTGAGTTATTTTCTATTTTGCAATTAAAAATAATGACAGTTAAACTTCTTAGGAATATGAAAATCATTTTATTCTTATAGCTAAAGTATGCTTATTCACCCTTATTGTATGACTGCAATGTTTGGTCTCAATTTTGATCTCATAAATATTTTATTTTGTAATTTCTCTATTTACTTTATTTTTCTTTGGGGGCAATGTCTTTGTTCTGTCTTTCTTGGTCTCTCTGTGTCTCTGTTTCTCTCTCTCTCTCTCTCTATATATATATATATATATATATTTATGTGTATATATACAAGTATTCAGGTTTGCACTTTTGTTCTGATGCATACCTTTATATTTATGCCTTTCCTAAGTACTCGCAATCCCCTTGTTTCTTCTTTCACTTTCTCTGTCTGCTTTGCTGGTTTCATGGCGTCCATTGATCCCACTCACCACCTACGCAGGGATCAGCAAGGCTGCTTTCTCTTTCTGCTCCCTCGGTGCACGAAGTAGCTGCACACTCCCCATGACATCCACATCCCTGCCATTCCTAGTCCACTGGTGAACACGTCCCTTTCCCTCTGTCCCTCTGTGCCATGTGCTTAGTGTTAATCCCATAGGATATATTTTGGGGCTGGGTAGGCCATGTGGAAATATTCGAAGTCAGGTCTTCATCAATACTCATGTTATTCAGTTTGGTTTGCCTTTAAATTTTTTTTTTTTTTTAATTTCAATTTTTAAAAGCTTCTGTGTCCTCCTGTCACCAACCT
Source organism: Glaucomys volans (assembly GCA_020662805.1). Classification (NCBI taxonomy): domain Eukaryota; kingdom Metazoa; phylum Chordata; class Mammalia; order Rodentia; family Sciuridae; genus Glaucomys; species Glaucomys volans. The sequence goes on from JAJEJO010003229.1 coordinate 240,448, forward strand.
AATGCCTCTTCCTTAGCTGTTAGTGTGTCTGCACAGTCAGATTCTGGATGAACTTGTGCGTGCTGTCTGGCTGCCCACCCCATGTCCAGACCATTGGGCTTTAGAGTTCTAGTCCACCCACTGGCCCGTGCTCCTGGAGGTGCAGTGTGGTTGGCAACTTCAGGACGACTGGCAGGAATGACTCTGCAATGGCTGGACAAGCTGGAGGGCACAGCATGGTCCACCGTATGGTTGCCTCACCTCCCCAGTGTCATGGGCCTGACACAGCTCTTACTCCTCTAGAGGTGCTCCACCAGAGTGGGGAGGGGTTGTCAGTGAGGTTGGCTGTAGGGAGGTGGCTGATTCCTAGGAGCTAACCAGGGAGAGAAGGAGAGATCATGGGAAGTGCTGCGGGTGATGATGCAGTGAGCTGGAGGCCCAGGAGTTCTGTGTGAGTTGCAAGCTGCCCTGAGGGGAGATGGCAAGAAGGGGTGGGGATGGAGCTCAGGCCAGCAGAGCCCTCTCTCTGCACTTGCTCAGCTCACTGCTGCCACTGGAGGGGAAACCAATTCTCCACTCAGTGACCTTGCTCTCCAGGAGGAGTGGGGATGCCTCCCTCCCTCATTGGCATGTGTCCCTTACTTTATCTTCAAACTTCTTCATGAACTTCACACCTAGTGAAGTTCAGGTTCATTCATTCAAAGTGACTTTCCCCACAGTTTACTCTCCTTCCATATCTGTGCATGACCCTTGGTTTTCTTTCCCACTTTAGTGTTCTTTACTGACAGTGATACCCAGGATTTGCACTGGGGACCTTAGGCTGTTGTCCCCCCTTCCCAGTTGTGCACAGGACCTCTGAGGGTGGCTCTTAGAGCCAGCAGAGCAGAAAACTGCAAGTACCTTTAGGAGTCTGGGAGCCTCCTGAGGAAAGTTCTGCAGTTAGCGCAGGAAGCAGAATGCGAGGCATGTCTTTAGGTGACATTCCTTATTTTCAAACAGTAGACATGTGAGGGGAGAAGGGACCAGAAAGAAAATGAGGGACAGGGGGAAGAGAAATAGAGGAAGGAGGGAGGAGAGGAAAGGAAAGGGAAAGAAGAGGGCATTTCTTCATGTGTAATGCTAACTAGTATCCTAAACCCCTCAATATTTATTACATTTCCAAATTACTAGACAAAATTTGCCTCCTACTATAGAACTCAAAC
>JAJEJO010003229.1:241728-282186 GCA_020662805.1 Glaucomys volans
TGGAGTTGTTTTGTGGTAGGATTTTGGGTTTTATTCCTGATTACTTACCACAGACTCTGGCTCCTACTGTCCCAGAGAGCTACTCAATATCATTTTTCCATAAATTTATCCTATTTAGTTTCTGCTTGCAACTAAAAATATACTGGATAAATCACTGTCTCTTTGGGATGCAGTTTCCCTGCCTGTGAAGATGGCTGGTTGGTCTATGTACGTTAGTAAGTCACTCTAGCAACCTAACACAATTTGTCAAATGCGTTTGAAATTAAAGAAATGAGAATACGATTTCTTTGAAGAGATGCAATAAACCACAGCATGGCTCACTTCAACTTTCCATACTCTATTTCATCCTTGTTTTTTTATTTTCTAATATCAGAGTGATTAATGATAAGACAGTGAACTTCTCCATTTAGCAAATTGCACTCCATAATAGAAGTATGTTAATCACACTAAGAAGAGTTTCATGTTTTGTTTTGAATTTTTTTCTCTGGTAGACTACAGTTTTAATGAGCAGTGATCACTTAAGGTGTGTAAATTGTCATCCTGGAAAAAATAACACTTTCCATGGGAATTGTAATATTCGGACTGAAGAGATAATAAAAGGGGCTTGAAATGTTTTGTGGAAAGGAAAAGAGCTCTGGGACAAGACCTTAGAGTCAGAACATATAAACTGAGAATTCAATTATTTTCCAGGGAAGGGAGAGTCAAGACTGTTTTAGAACAAAATAAAGACTTTTTCAGACCATTCATTTCTTTCTGGAACGTATTTCAAAGTACTTGACATTCACAGACCTTTATGGGCAACGTAAAATATTTTTCCAGGTTGGGTTCCAAAACACAAATATACTTTGAACACTTACTAATGAAGATAGTCAAATTTTCTTAATTTATTTTGCAGTGGGTGAAATTTGCAGTTGTTTTGAAAACATGTAAATTTAGAAGAAACAAATTTATTTGTGCAGATTTCACCACTAAAAGGAACTTTTTAAAGGCTGGGATAAATTGAATGCTCTTTTTTTATAATGATAGGAAATTTGAAAGGTCAATTCGCCTCCAGTGATTGTAGGATGGTCTCCTGCAAGATGGGACAAAGCAAAGAGGCTAAAGCAAGCTTTCCCAGTCACCCTCGTAGTCTCTGACCCCTGGGTGATGAACAGGTTTAATGCCCAAATGTCCAGCATCTCCCACACCAGCCTGAACACTCTGATAGGAAATGACGGCATTTCCCCATCACCTTAAACCAGAGTGATGAATATGTATGAATTTTCTGGTGCTTTGATTGACAAGTGCTTCCTTAGATGTACTGTTGGTCTGGGTAGTGTTTTATCTCAGGTTCAAAGTAGTCTCTCAAAGTCCAGGACTCTGCTTTTTACCTCTTCCCAGTATTGGCATTGAACACCACAGGTTGGCATTGTGCTTGTGAGGATGTCCTTGGTATACGATTAAAGGTTGCATTTGAAATCCTATGAAGCAAGCATTTGAAGCCACTTGTATGAATCTGGAAGTAGAATGAACCAGCTTGGTATCCAGAACAACCCAGTTGTTGCTGTTCTTTGTTTTGTTTTTCTAATGCACCCATTTATTCATGCAATATATTTACCTGAACTTTATTGTGTACCTACAGGGTACTGGACACTCTGCTGGGCGCTATGATAATCTGGTGAGCAAACAGACCTGATCTTTGACTTCATGTTTTTCGAGAGACATATATTAGTAGAAAATTACACACACACACACACACACACACACACAAAACCCTATAAACTGAGAACTGTGGCAAGTGTTGTGAAGCATTCTTTTGTAAAGGTCAGTTTGATTAATTGTTTCCACTTATCAAGACCTACTGTCAAAATTCTAATGGGAAGGTGAGGGAGATCAGGACACTTAGGAGGAGTAAGTTCTGAGCTGAGAACAAGAAGGACACTGTCAATGCCAGGTAGACAGCAGAAAGAACAGTGCATCAGGCAAGAAATGCTTCACACACACAAAGCCAGCTTGTGGGTGCTGGCGGCAGGGCAGTTGTCCCTAACTCATTATTCAAGGCACATGGTTCACCCACTTGTCCGAGCATCAATGGACACAGTACTGTCAGTAAGGAGCCCTTCCATACAATTTTTAAGAGGCAAAAACTGAAGTTATACTAGGCAAATAAATGGAAAGCAGCATTAAGGAACAACGTTCCATTCTCAGTGTTCTTTGGAAAATAAATGACTCAGACAGATAGCTGCCCATTCGATAATGAATAACAGAAAATGATCACTGTAGAAGAGTATACCAAACATAGCATTCCCCACAAAATGAAACACAAAATCATGAGATGGAAAGTGAGGTTATTTAGGGAACTGCAAAGACAATATTGAACAGATACTGAAATTTACCCTCAAATAAAAGAAAATAAAAATAAAGAATGTATCTTGGGGCTGGGTATGTAGTTCAGTGGTAGAGCCCTTGCCTAACATGTATGATGCTCTTAGTTTGATTCTCAGCATTACAAAAAATAAAAAGGAGAAGGAGGAGGAGGAGGAAGAAGAGGAAGAGGAGGAAGAAGAGGAGCAGGAAGAGAAGGAAGAAGAAAGAAGAAGAAGAGGAGGAGAGGGAGGAGGAGGGGGAGGAGGAATCCATAGACAAGTTCCTGCAGAACAGGGGGTATGGGCAAGGCATCACTTTTTTATTATTAGAAAAAATAATTTTAAATTATCAAAATTAAAACCAAATTGGTGAGGTTATTAAACTTCAAGATGGCAGAATAATTGCAAGAACACATAGATAATAGGAAAAAAATCACAAATAGAAAGAGAATACAGACCCATGTTTGCACATGAAACTGCAGAAGACAAAACCAGGTTGGCAGAATGTTGTGGAACACTAAATGTGCCCTGTCAGCAGAAAGATGGACAAAACCAACCCATGGAGACTAAATACCCGTCCCCCTCCACGCCACTGATGTGGAATCCACGGTGTTAAAGGATTATCCTGGATCACTATCCCCAGTGTTTCCTGCACACTACATCCAGTACCTTCAAGGTTCTTGACAAATACATGTGGAATGAATTGACGTCTGAGTGCATACAGTTAACAGCATACAGCACTGGTAGGCCTGTTCACAAGCAGAAGGCAGCTCAACATTTCTATTTGCTCAGAAAGATACCTTAAATATTATACAGAAATAGTATTTCCAATAATTATACAGGTAGTTCCACAAAAGTGGATTTGATTGAATGAAAGCCTGATCTTCCTGAGATTGGCTCCCCAGACATGATCGGTGCTAAACCACTATGAAATGCTCAACATGTGCATACATACATGCCATACACGAACATGTTCATATGATCACTTGCACACACATGCTTATGTGTGGGTATGTATAAGCAAGAAGATCCTGGTATGTCATCAGTTCTGGAAATTAAAGATACTTTGCCAAACAGTAATGCAAATATAATAGATATGTAAAACTGAAAATGAGTAGAAGAAATAAAAACAAATATCTAAACTTCAGAATGATAAAAACAAAAAAATTATAATAAACTTTAATGTCAAAGAGGTAAAGCTGGTATAGTTCAATATGTAAACAATAACAATGATAAAAACATCCCATAACCAATAGTGTAGGGCTAATGTTATATACAAAGGAAAATATAGATCTCAAAAAATAAATTCCATAATAAAAATGAGAAAAATCATTTAACTGACCATTCATTGAGAACTTTAAACTGGAGTAGAAAAGTCTACCATGGGAAATAAAATATAAAAGTCAAAGATCATAAAAGTAGTGAAAAATCCACAAAGAGTAGCAGGGAAGGATGGAAATGCATAAAACTCAGAATCAAATGTAAAAATAACTACAGACGATCTCATTGAAAATGTAAAGCAGACATAAATGCAAAATTTCCTATCAGGTACAATAACCACAGTGACTTTAAATTATTGTTTCCAAAATAACAAAGAAGCAAACATGCATATAGAGAGTTCATAGATTGTCAAAGGTGAGTTATTTTTAAAAACAATGATTTTATATGACATTTAAGCCATTCCAGAGAATTTTATATAAATGTTTAAAACTATGAGTTACAAGAAATTCACTGAAGACTTATTTGAAATAGGAAAAATGTAAACACTCTGTGGACAAGTTTTGAAGAAGCAAGATGAACTAAAGTAAGAATCATTTGTGAGGGCCACAAAGTTGGGATATAATTCCAAATGGGACTTCAAATTGAAATTCCCAGACTGATGCAGTAATGCATGAGGTGGTCATTGAAGGAGGAATAGAAGTCACTCCCATGAAAAATATGTTGGGGAAAACACACAAATAGGTAAACTGCCTAGTCATAATCCATGTGAGACTAAACCTGCCTCATCTGTAAACTGCCTAGTCATAATCCATGTGAGACTGATTAAGAAATCTGTAGGTACGACACAGGTTATATTTGTGCAAAAGGATGGAAGAGGAGACTAGACAATTGGGTTGCCATGGATAATATCCCTAAGGATTTTTCATTCATTCATCCATTAATTACCAAAGTAATTGTTGAACATTTACTAAAGGCCTGAGGTGTGCTCTAACTAATGATTAAAATTACATGCAGAAATTATGAGAATCAAAACCTTATAATCACAAATAAGTTTGAAAGATCAAACACTACAAATGAAACTGCATTGTAGCAGGAGACATGCAGTTTCCCTACTATGTATTTATGTGATATACGGACATGTGCACATGCTTTCTGCAACTGATTTCCCATCCCTAAAAATGGGATGTTTAGTCAGCTTTTTCATCACTGATCAAAAATCTTGACAAGAGCACTTAGAGGTGGAAAAATTCATTTGGGGCTCATGGTCTCAGTTCGTAGATGGTCAACTCCATTGCTGTGGGCCCAAGTTGGGGCAGACCCATTTGGGTGGAGGAAGGGTGTGGAGGAGAAAAGCAGCTCAGGACATGGCAATCAGAAAGCAGAGATGACTCTGCTCTCCAGGGACAAAATATTAACACTAAAGGCATGTCCCCAGTGACCTACACCCTACCTACCTATAGTTACCTGCCAGTTAATCCATATCAGTGGATCAATTAATCAACTAGGTTAAGGCTCTCATAAACCAATCATTTTACCTCCAAACTTTCTTGCATTGTTGCACGCACGAACTTTTGGGGGACAACTCATATATATAAACCTTAAAATTAGCTGAATTATTAGCCAAGAGAGGCTATTACCAAACGACCTTTCTTTCATTTCCCTGGTTATTTGGTGCTGTTGCTTCTACTCTGGATCTAGTTCTGGTCCATTTCCCAAACCAATATGTTTTTGTGTGTGTATAACTGGAAATTGACTACAAAACATTCATATTCTTTTGTTTTTCACATTTACATTCTAATTTCTGGTTTAGAATTTGCTCCTTATTTTTCCATATTCTTTACAGGGAACTTTGTGAAAGTTGAGGTTCAAGGGGACTCACTCTGTCTTAAATGCACATCCTTCATAAGAACAACCTACCCTGCTGTGGTGGCACTGGTCACAGTCACATAGGAAACCCCAGAGTGCAGCCAAAAATTTCATAAACCACTTGAAAGTTTCCTTTGCTATTCAGGAGCAATGGATTCCTTTGTATCCCTTGTTGTTCTATCAAAGAAATATTCCCCACAAACCTCCACCCTCTCTTTGCTTTTATTGCCCTGTTATCTTCTGGCTTTTCTGGTTTTAAGCTCAAGTTCCAGGTAGTAGTAGGAGATGGAATTCAAAATCATGCCAGGCCATCCAGGGACAGAGCTATGGAATATAATCTATGCAGACTCAGTGACCACCTGCTGTTTTTCAAGAAAGGAACTAGACTCAGTTTTCTCATTTATTAATGATTCAACAATATTGATCAAAACCTTCTATTCCTCAGGTATTCAGCTAATTCCTGGAGTTATAGATATGAAGGAGATTAAGTTGTTGCCATAAATGATTTGAATAAAAAAGTATGATAGCTAAATAGATAAAGGCGATTGAGTGCGACCAGTGCAATGAATAAAAATTGTTTTATGGGAGCAGGTTGGAGGAGGAGGAACCCCCAGGATGTGGGATGGAAGACCTTTTGGGCAAAGGAGCGTGTGAGCTACGCCGTGAGCCACTGTGGGGTTGATCTAGAGAAGGATGGTGCTGGTAGTCCTGGTGTGTGTGTGTTGTCAGGGGTGGACAAGTCAGGAGGAGTAGCCCAGAGCTCAGAGGCACAAGGGAAACCAGAGCTTTCTGTCCCAAAAGATCACGGGAGGAAGCGGCGCTCTAACCACCCGCATAACCACACATTAGATGAGTTTGCTGGGTTTTTAACTTTTGCATTTGAATTACTTAAGATCAGATTCCTACATTTGAAGCTATTCAGAAGCAATTCATACGTGGTAACATATAGCACAAAAATGAATATTGTACCTTAGAAAGGTTTTCTCAAAAGCCACTCAAATCGTCAACTAATTTCCATCTTTAAAACAGTTTAGAAGAAGTAGCACTGTAGGCATACAGAAAAGAGATGAAAGTAAATATTTATTGGCACAACTCATTTTCTTTTAAGCTTTCAGTCATGCTTTGGATCAAATAGAGCTAAAAGACTTCAAGGATCAAAGGGCTAAATATCATGAAGTGGCCACATAAATTCCAAAGCTATCTTTCATTTTAGCATATATTAATAATGCCTTTGGTGACCTATAGAAAATGACTTTATGTTCTTGCTCTCTATTTGAAATAAACTCTGTAGCACAGAAAAGACCCTCCTAATTTGTTTAATGCTTGCCTCAAACATCAAAATAAAGTCTAATAGATTGAAGGGAAAGAGGCATTCTGAAGCACCTGTCCTTTGAAGTTATTTATTTATTCATTTTTGTGGCTATATTGTCATAGAGAAAAGCACCAAAGATGCAGGTGGACAAGACAGTCCCAATGTTGGACAGAACCAACATTCTTGGAAAAGGCCAAGGACAAATGCAATAAATGCTGCAGAGCAAGGAAATGGGGCCGTTTGATATTGGAATAACTTAGGGATGCCAAGTTAGATTGGACGTAAGGAAAGGTCTCCCTTACCAGGCGAAGTTTAAGATAGGGCTCGAATTCGGCCTCTCTCAAGTTTCAGTTTATAGATATGTAAAATGGGTATTATCATAGTACTATCTGATAGGGCTTTGAGAGCATAAAATGTGATAATGAGCATCAATAACTCTGTGTCGTGTATGAGAGTTAGTACACTTAATAAATATTATTACTAAAATACTTACTTATATAATATATCCCTGTATATTTTCTTAAATGAAGGTTGATGGCACATACCAAGATATACCCATACTGTGAAATATTTTCAAAATCTCCTTCTTCCCAGAATATTAGGATACTAAGCACCAAATTTAAAAATGGCCCACTGCTTCTTTCAAAATTGCAACTTAATTTGTATGAGTTCATTCCCCAGGAGGAAGCCCATGAGAGAGACACAGAGATGGAGTGAGATAGATACCAGAGCAGGGCAGGCCCGGGACTGCTCCCTTCTGATTCTTACCTGCTCCCCTGATCTTCTGCACATGCTCAGTACTGCCCACAGCTCCAGAGCTGCCCTCTGCAAACAGGTTTGCTAAGACAGAGAGTGTGGTGGAGGCTGCGCTGGAGGGTTTAACCCGGGGTTTGGAGGCCTCTGAGCCTTTTCAAGGGTGCTGAGCCCTGGGTTGACTTAGAGGTTCCTGAGAACAGCTGGCTGTGGTAACCATGATTTCCCACCACCCTGCTTTGGTGCCAAAAACCTCCTTCTGATCTTCTCCATCCAGGTACTAATCAGCGCGGTCACAGCAAGGTTGGGGACCAGGATCCATATAACGCCCCACAGATCACAAAGCACCCTCTAGTGCATTGACCCGTTGGGTCTGACATCAGCCATCTCATTGTTGTTGCTAACCAATACTTTCGAAATAAGGAAAATAATATTTTGGGAAATGGGTGACTCTCCTCTAAACACCCAGGTGGTAACGAAACAAGAGGGACCAGCTTCACGTCAAATTATCATCACTTTGGGGATTTAAGTTCCCATTCCCGTCTTTTATTTTTACAGAGAGACAACATGTGGGCTTGTCATTGTCACCCTTTGGAGCCAAATTGACACCTCAGATCTGCCTCCTTTGTGAAGCAGCATGCAGCGTGTGATGGGCAGCCCACTAGAGCTGATCATGATTGATACTTCAGAGAAAGCTTCTGGGAGACCTGGTTGCTATATAATCAATTCTCTTTCCCTTTTTATTTTGGCTGTTGGGGAGTCCTGAATAAATTTCAAATGGTTTCCTGACATAGCTATCACCTCCTTTCTTCATAAATTTTCCTTTCCTTTTATTTTCATTTTAACTTTCCTGTGGGTATTTTTACTTCCACACTGATGTCTCTGTCTCTGCTTCTAAACTACATTTACGCTCGCATCCGTGTGGCAAGCTGCCTCTAGTCTAGTTTGGAAGCAGGCAGGACATAAATCATCAGTACATTCTAGAACTGCTTCACTCAAAGCAGCTGAGCAACTTATAAATCCAGAGGGAGTATTTGGCATTACAAAGTGAAGCCAATTTTTTAAAGCACATTAACCCAAATAAAGACACAGATTTAAGTGAGCTTGAATTTTGCAATAATTTCATTCAGATCTCATTTATTTTAGTCTGTTTGCTTATTCTCAGTCCTAAATAAATGCCACTCTTATTAGGAGCTCCTTCAAGATTCCAACAGGGAAACATGTAGACAGGCTGAGAAAGAGCTTCTGCCATTAATTTGGGGGAAAAAAAAAGAACGTTCTAATTATATAAAACTTGGATGATGCATCATTAATTTACCTGTCGAAATATAATTGTACTATACACAAATTACCATTACTTTTAACTGATACATTTTGATGACTAGGTGGGAATGTCTCATTATATTTTAAAGTCATACACAGATGTGCAAATCAATTATGTTAATAAAGGTCTCTCTTTTTACACATAACTGTAAAAAGTTTGGGTTTCTGATTTTTTTTTTGTTTGTTTTTTTGGTGCTGAACTGAAGAATTCCAAAGAATTCTTTTATTTTTTAAGTCAGTAGTGTGTGTGTGTGTGTGTGTGTGTGTGTGTGTGTGTGTACAGGTATGTGTGTGTATTTGTGATATCTCTAAACTTCGCACTTCTCCTGATGCTTGTCAACTAAATGATCACTGAAGGAAATTCTCCAGGTGGGAAGAACTATCACACTTCTGGAGAGCATACCTGGAGACCCTCCCCAGCTGAGTAGTTCCTGTTGATTCTTCCTCAACTCGACCCTAGCCCTTTTTTCCTCAAAGGATTGAATTAAATATCATGGTATGCTCATGATATTTCTCTATTCTTTATTAATTTAACAGAACTTCGTTAAACAGTCATCCCTAAACACCAGCCCTTAGGGCTATAATATAATTTGCCATCTAAAATGTAATACTTTGAACCAATGAGGCAATTATTAATAATCAAGGCAAGACTCAGGGGATATGGAGAGTCAGTGACTTTGAGAAGAGTGAAATGCAGACCAGAAGCATGGGTCTGTGTGAATGTCCTTCCGAGGACTTATCTAGACAGTGTTAGGGTGGAATAAGTAGTCAACAAATTTCTGAAAATTTAGTGAAGCAATAAAACAATACTTTAGGTTCACCATGGAATATGACTTAAAGCTAAGCGAGCTAAGGAAGAGGGTGGTAATGTAAACCAGGCAGTCCTGGGCAGTCTGGTCTAAGCTAGACCCTGAGTACAGAGAGATTCATTTCCTGCATAGTTGATGAGCTTCTTCTTTTGATAGATTGTTAGCCAGCCTGTGAAACTGATATGCATTATGATGCAAGAAAGGACAGAATATGAAAACAAAAAGGGCTTTGGAGTCACCCGGGCCAGGTGCCAAGTCTCATTGCCTAAGTCACTCTCTTGGATAAGACTCTCCACATTTTGAAACTGAGCTTCTTCATCTACAACATATAACAAATGGGTGGAGTTCTTTAGAAGCAATAGAATCCATGTTTGTAATTTAAACATTATTTAAGAAAATTAATTTATTAAGATGATATTGAGGCACTCACTAAAGCACTGGGGAAGTTGGGCAACTACAGCAGACTAAGCTTCATGATCAAAGTCTGAAGCTGTGCCCTGAAGTCAACCTTGGAGGAGACTGCCATCCCACTGAAGCAGTGCCAACCTTAGTGCTGCTTCCAGGAACTCCACTGAAACTGCTATTCTACATAAGGAACTACTGCTTTCATTTCTTGCTCCAAATTCAAGTCCAAACAAGGAGCTTCTGATGATTGATATTGGGAACACACGCTAAAGGAGTGAGGAAGAAGATGGGTGGTGGGACTTATATAAGAATTCCTCAGATAATGGGAGGATCTTCCAAGTTGCAGGGCAAGTAGAAAATATAAGACATGCCCATCAATGAGAAAGAGAGCATGCTCATGGTCTTCATCATGGGGTTAGTAGCATGATCATGGTAACCACTGAGTAAGTCCTTTGTAAATGTTAAAATGCAGCATAATTCCTCATTCTCCACTCTATCTTAATCTCAATTGCACTTACCCAGTTATAGATCACTTATTATTATTGCATCATTAGATCAGGAAGAACAAAAAATGCAGCTAATAAAATGTTCTCACTACCTACTTAGCCTGATAGATGCTCAGAAAACACATATTAGATAGACACAGACCACAAAAAACAAGCTATGGTCCTTCCACCTCCCCATTGGGAAAAAGGGATCACCTTAACTATAAAAGATAGGCATTTTAAAGATTCAGAATGGTGGTGTGTTCAGGAACATTTTCTGCACTCCCAAGGAAATCATTATTTGCAGATGATTCTCCCTGCTCCATCTTTCCATTTCCATACATGAAGTCTCTGTGCTTATTCCAAAATAATTTTGGCCTCTCCTTAAAATATGAAAATGACAATAATCTGAAGCATTGTGTCCCTTGATGGTAAGAAATAACTCCTGGTGGTTCCAAGATCCACTCTCTTCTGTCCCCCTTCTTCTAATGACATGTGCATTCAATACAGACCCTCCCAATAGGGGAAAATGCTTAGGGCATGACCTGTCATTTCAGAATCATGTGGCACACATACTCAGTGGCCTATCACCCTTTCCTTTCTGAGGATAAGTTCACAAAATTAAGTAGTTCCAATTAATACCAGTTTAGCCATTGAATTATATAAATGATCCCAACTTTACTCAGACAAATACATTGTGGGACAAATCACTATCATCTCCAGTTATTCTCCTTTTCCTTCTCCTCCTTCTTCTTCCTCTTTGGCCTGAGAGAACTGATGGCTTAGGTACCTCATCCAAGTTTTACACTGTTTATGTGAGGTGGACCAGAGTGTAGATTGTTTCCCTCTAAACACTATTGGAAAAATTGAGCTGTAGTATCTGTGCTATTTATGTTATTGGATATGGCCACCTCTTTTTGTACAGAAGGTTAGAGATACAGCAGTGTGGTCTTAGTTCAAGAAAGAAAAGATTCCCAAATCACCCACAAGCCTGAAGAAACCCATGGTCTGTAGTACATTGGAAATGAAAGCTCTCCCAAATACTACAGTTCTCTTTAGGAATACTTGGGATCATTGTCTTGTGCCTAGCCCCTTAAGATGAATGGAGCAAGCAGGTCCTAATTCCAGGATTATGTTGACAAGTTCTGAGGACCGAAGTTTTTAAGGTGTTAGGACCAGTGATAAGTAAGGTCTGGTAGAAAAAGTCACATTGAGACAAAGAAAATACCCTGGGAGTCGTTTCCCTAAAGATCTTGGTTTTGTAGCTGTCTCTGGGTGCTTAAGTGGGTCAGGAAGGAGACTGAATGGAAGGACCCTGGACACTGTCCACACACTGAGAACCTCCCAGCCATGTATGGAAACATGTATTAAATGAAAGGCAGGTGAGTATCAGCTGGTTCCAGAGAGAGGAAGTAAAGATTGGTCCTCTGACCAGTGTCAACTGTGAAAATTACAGTGAATATTCCAGCAGGTGCCCCAGGTACTCAGCATGCACACCTGGGCTTGCACAGGTCACTCTGTTCCTCTCTTCCCAGGAGGAGATTTTTCAGGAGAAAATGCACTCCTGCCTCTGATATCCCCTTACGCTTCAATTAAGCAGCTGCCACACTGAAAGAGGAGATCCAAGTCGTGTGTTCAGTCTCATGTGCTATGTTTGTGTGCTCCTGTGTGTGTGTGCTCATGGATGCACACACGGATGTATCACTCACTGTGTTTGAAATGAAAATAAGAAAAAAGAAAGCCAAATGCCATGGGGACAAAAATGACTGCGCTCTGAGACTCAAGATGTATCTGGAGAGTGACTCCAGCTACTACCTACACTTCACCTCTGCCATACTGTGGAGTGCTGATGCAGGATCTCAGCTCCTCTGAGATGCTTCTGTTCCCTGACGAGGATCTGCATTGTGTGTGAAAGAGCATCGCTTCTCTGGACTGCACGCTCTGCAGTCATGGGGGTTTCTCTGGAGTGGCTTCAACCTTGCAGTCTAAGGAAATGCAGGGGTCTGAGGTGGTAAGAACTGGAAAGGTGGAAAGAGACAGCAGCTGAGTTCCCCTGGACAATTAAAACATAACAACTACCTTTTGAACCATTTTACTTTCCTCTCTTTTCAGATTGAGCTAAGACTAGGGTGAGAGAAGCAAGACACACGATGGAAGTGGTACCATAATTCATATATTGGTATAATATATTGGTATACTCAATAATTGGTATAAATGACATTTAATGCAATATTTTAAACATGTAAGTGAACTGTGACCCTAGACTGCCTGGTTGGTTTGTAAATAAAGCTTTATTAGAACACTGACTGAGAAGATGGTGAGCACGTGAGGTGAAGTCATGTAAATATGGGCTTGTATCCTGTTTTTATTTAAGATTTCAACATCTGGTTCATCATGGATTATGTGTTTTTGTTATATTTTGTTTTTTAAAATGCTGCATTAAATATTGTTTATTTTAGTTTCTGAGTTCTTCTGTGCTCGCTTAGCTTTGACATCACCTCTGAGGTGAATTTTATTTGTATTCCCTTAATTTGGGGTTTCTGGTACTTGGATCCCAGAATAACTTGCAAACAAAAGGAATGCTAAAAGGTGAAAATCACAGCCCGAGAATGTGAACAGTGAGATTGTGCCTAGGAAAAAAGAGCAGAAGGCTGGAGGAAGTACAGAAGGAGGGAAGGAACCCTTTTCTTCAATGCCCAGAGCAGAACCCAGCTCTGATTTTCTTATTTCATTTATTTAAAGCTTAAAAAACAAACAAACAAACAAACAAAAAAAACCTTCATGTAATGATGAAGGGTATGACCCAGAGAAAAGGTCTGGCTTTGTCATTCAGCAGCTTTAGGTTTTTAGAGTTGTATTTTAAATTTCCTGAACTTCAGTATCTTCATCTATAAAATGAAGATAATAATAGCTATTTCTCATGTATTTTCTTTGTGCTAACAATTGATTTTATGCATAAAGAGTCCTTGAGCTCAGTTTCCAGGCTATACTGAAGCCTCAGGAATTGTTACCTATTGCTCTCACTTTGTTTGATGTTATTGACTTTATACCTTTTTTTTCTTTTTTAACATGAGAGCATTCACATATATAGTTTACTTTGTGCATATCATTGTATCTAATAGCAAATGATATTGCATGTTACAAGTTAAATGCATTCATGTTGTATTTATATTATATAGTTTATAGTCTCTGAATTGTATCAGTATTCATTCCTTGACTTAGTGTATGTGTTCTCAAAAAAAAAAAAAGAGTTCATGCCTTATGCATCTGTTATATCTTGCATCTTGCTTACTTGATTTAGTTTCATCTGTTTATTCAGTGGGCACCATGTTTCCAACAGAACTAACTATGCTAGATATTTCACATTGGTCTTTTCTTCCACCCTTGCAATGGTTTTCTACATATATACCAATATCTACTTTTGGCCTGTTGAAGAAAGAGTGTCTTAGAGAATTTATTTGGCTTATCCAAGATCCAAAAGCCAGTATAAGAACTTCCATTTGAATACAATCTGTCAGAGTTTTAACCTGGTCATAGTTAAAATTTTATTTTGTTTTCATTTCCCTACACTGTGCTCTGAGTGTAACATGAGCATTGCATGTAGACGCACTCATGGGTCAGTGATTGGTCACTGCCTCTCATTCAAGAAGAGGCATCATGGATTCTTCTGAGAAGACACTGATAATGTCCTAGAGCTGTGTCACAAGTGGCCGGAGCATCCACTGCCTTTGGTGATTTCAGCACCTGCAAGACGCTGTGTGATCATTTTTTCATATTTCACCTGTTGCCGCACACACTGACCTTCCTGAGGTTTCACCTCTGTATCTCATTCAATCTTTGGCAGATGCTCAGTTAACATAAATTGAATAAATGAGTGTGTCTCTGTGTGAACATTACCGTGCAGTTGGAAAAGAATGGCATTGAGATCCTTCAGACGTAAAGTGAAGAGTTGTGCTATTTTTGTCCTACCATGCCTTGATGGCTTGATTATTAATCTTTCTCTGATATTGTTTCACAATTTATCTTGTAAGCCTGTCATTACATGAAAAGAATGAAATGGCATAGTAAACATACTTTCCTCCTCCAATTTTTACATGTATCAGAAATTGCTTTTGTGATAGCAGTAAAATATTGGCTATTATATCGCACATTTTGATATTGCTCAGGTAGTTATATTTGACTTTTAAAAATCTTGCATTTATCAGATATTAATGACTCCTTCAAGGGGGGGTGACAGATGTCATGTTGGGCTGGAGGACCCTGCACAACTGAGTACTGCACAGCCCTTTCTGAGCTGCAAGTATTGTGGAAGACAGACATGCAACCACATGGCTTCTCCGCATACTTCACCAGATGCTTCTTTGGGCAAAGTGATTGATAAGACAAGGTTAGCTCTATAATTACTTCTTGTCATAGAATTCTTTGTTGAGATTATGATTAGTGTTATTGGATGTATCTATAAAAGAGATAAGTGTACAAAATTCACTGCATAATAAACGTGGTTCCTGGGGAGTGAATTAATCAATTTAGTAGAGTAAGATAAAATTTGCTTGTGATTACAGGACATGGTGGCTAAATAATCCTGAAGGAAAATATAAAGGTGTATTGAAGCTCCAAAATTCCCCCCTTGGTATACTCATTGCTATTTTGACTTAAGTCTTTCTCTACTGAACAAATGCATTTTTTTTTTTTTTTTTCAAAAAATGAACTGGGTCTTGATGAGGATGTCTCTGGCCTTTCCCTAGGAGAAATGTGATTTAAACAAATTAAATTTCCTCCACTTTTTAAATTGAACAAGCCTGGATCCTCAGCCCTATCTCTCTTACTCCCATGCTGGAGTGAAATGAAGACCAAACTATAATTGGCAATTAATAACTTCAGATTCTATTATAGAACCCTTGTTATGAAATTCATCTGCACTGAAACTTCACAAGAGAAGTGCGTGTCTAGGTCACTGTGAATAAAAACCAGCCTTTCTCACAGAAGGAGAAATGTAGAAATGACATTGAGACTGTGGACTCTATCCCTTGGATCATCTGCCTAGGGACCATCAGTGTCTGTCCCACTGCTTCCAGCTGCAGACTGGACCTGCAGGGGCCAGAAATCTGGTCCCTAAGCACCCATAGCTCTTCATGGTATGACCTGACAGACAAGTCAGGCTGCTTCTATATGAACTTCTCCACTAAATGCCTTTTTAATAGCTACAGAGTCCTCTTTTCCTATATACAAACTAAAACTTTGAGAAACAAGAAATATACATGGGAAGTTCTTAAGATGAATATATGCTCTGTCTAATTTATCAGAAAAATGCAAATTAGAATGATGATCTATTAGTTTTCCCCATGACTGGCACATGAAAACAAAAGGAAAAGAAGCGGCATTGCATAGGGCCAATATCTAGCACAGAATGCACTCTCCTACACCTCTGTAGCCAAGAATTGTTCACCCAGAGCTCCAGGTATGTGTGTAACCAATGACTCCACGTTTTAAGGATAAAGATGAGAAAATAATCCAGGATATCAACACAGGTTTAAATACATCTCATTTTCTTGCATTTTCACTTGTAATGGTTAAAATTAGGAAACCATATAAATATTCAACAATTAAAACATAGTAAATGCTTTTCCACATACACATAACAAGGAAGACAGTATGGCTGTTAAATGACGTTCTAAGCGACTTCCCAGCACTATCCAGATATCAGACAGCATTTCTAGGTGGTTTCAGTTCTTTTCTCTGAGATGCCATGCTGTGTTTCAATATTTTAGTATCTGGTGATGTCATACAATAGAAGACGGCTTTTTTAAAAGTAAAAATTTCAATGTGTACACAAAAGGCAAAACCTATACTAATAATCACCCAATGTCAATCACAAATTATAATAATACTTAAACTTGAAAGATATAGAAAAACATTTTTTGTCTTAAACTGCAAAAATTAGGTGATGGGATAATTCCATAACCTGGCCAGTAATTCTAAAGCTATTCCTTCTTCCCAAATCAACATCCAAATTATTAAACATTCAATGAAAATGTAGTCAGCGTTGCCAAAGATGATTGAAACAAAGGGTATCCTTGAAAAGGTAAATTGTTTGTGAGTTTTTCTCCCTCTGGGGAAACAGAAAAACAAAGTCGATGTATTTTAAGGCACAGAAATATGGGGGTACAATCCTTTCCTTTTCTGGGGCACCATAACACTGCAGCAGTTTGCAGAACAATAGCCATGGTAGCAGATTGTCAGACTTACTGACCAAGAGGAGGAGGGACCTGGGCTTCTAACTCATGGCTCCTTGGGGCAGAAGGAGCTCTCATCTTCCAGTAGCGTAGAGTCCTGTTCCTCTGCTCCTGGCACTGTCTTCTTCTGGAGTCCCTGAAGACCTCTCTGCTACACACCGCAGTTCATGCTGTGTAGTGATTTACAATTATTATGAGACATGAATTTGAACAAAGTGCTCAGGCACTTATCATTAAACTATCAAATCTTGCTTCAAAAATGCTCTGTTGCTGGCTTTTCATTGACTAGGAACCTGATGTTCTAAGTGTCAGAGCATGGTGGGAAAATGTCCATCTCAAGAAAATGAAAGTTAGTATGATTTTAAATAGTGAATAACTTCTGGTTCCAAGAGAACCTGCCCAGAAAATAGGTGAATTGTTGACACTGCGATTTCCTGGGAAAGCCAGGCTCTGATATGAACTTTTCAGTTGAACTTGCTGAACACCACGCAGCAGGGAGAGGGAATTACCTACTGCATAGAAGTTGAAATGTTCAATCTTTAAACACATTAAACCAGATGAAAAATATCCTTATGAGTTTAATGTTGAAAGACCATGTAAAAGAAAATATCTCAGGAAAATTAAGTGAATGTTTAGCTTCACGTAAGAATGAATAGGGTCTTTGAATTACAAAAGAAGTTTTAAGAGAATAATAAATATAAATGAGTAAAGTTACTATAAAGAACTAAAATCCTCTATCAAAATGGGCTAATGAAAGGACTTTCAAAAGAAAAATTCAGTCTTCCTTATTATAATCGAACATATATAATTAAAGTATGAGATCTCCCTGCTTAATTAAATTAATAAAAACAACCAACATAGCAACAGAAAAGAAAATAAAAGCAAATTAATATTTGAGTTCACTAGGTCTGGTAAAGTGGGATGAGACGACTCTTACATGTCGCAGACAGGATTATTAGTTGTGATAAATTTTTGGAAATAACAGTATGGATCAGTACTTGCAACCTGGTCCCACCTTTCAATCCATTTCCAGTAGCTTATTCTAAGGGAATATTTAGAGAAAAGATAAAAAATTATAATAGGTAAAATCTGTCATCATTATTGTGTCTATTAGCATAAACATCTGGAAGCAGCCATGTTGTCTAAGATATGAAGTTTTATTAACTGTGTGCTGGAGCAACATAAAGGAGAATTAGGCCGTCATTAAATCATTTTTCAAAGAAAATTTAAATGCATGCAATTTATTTATACAAAGTTACTAAATGTAAAAGAAAAAGGAGACTAAAAAAAAGTATAGAATGTGATTTTATTTTCTGGCATGAAAGAGTGTGTGTGTGTGTGTGTGTATGTGTGTTTTCAGAAATCAGTTCTCGAGACCCAGCAACCCAAAGCCAAGTCACTTTTCTAGTGAACAGTTCTCTTAAGTGCATCAACTCTGTGCCTCACATTTATTTGAAAGATTTGCACATTTAATCTTTCTTTTTGGTCTTTAATCCACCTTTGATTAATTTTTGGTAAGATGTAAATCAGGGATAAAACTTAAGTTTCTTTTATTTAGACAGTCAATTGTTCTAACACCATTGTTCTACATTTTCCCAGCAATCTGCAATATTTCTTTTCTCTTATGCTTATTTCCTTATGTCTGTGAGTCTGCTTTGGGGCTCTTTATTCTATCTCACTACTGAATTTACCTAAGTCTTTTGCATCACTTCAGTGACTTAATAACTTCATTGTGTAATTATTTCTGATCGGGAAAGATTTTCCACCTATTTTCAGCAAAATTGTCTTATTTATTCTTACTGTTGCTCTATATGAATATCTTAATTAGTATTTCTGGCCTCATGAAAATTTCTGTTGAAATTTTGTGTTATATTAAATTTGTAGACTGATTTGAGGGAGGCTAGAAATTTGGCAAGAATTTCTATTTAAAAGTCAAATCCAAAACCCCAAAGCTCAAATGTTTTCTCTGATATTCACAATAGGGGGGAATCAGGAAGAATAGAGTTACTTTATATTAGGTAGAGGGAAGTGATGGGACGGGAAGGGGCATGGGGGAAGGAATGAGAGTAGAATGAAGCAGACACTATTACCTCATGTGTATGAATGGCTACATGACCCACGTGATTCTGCAATATGGATAATCAGAAAAATGAGAGATTATACTCTATTTATGTCTGATCTATCAAAATGTATAAATCCATTCTACTATCGTGTACAACTAATTAGACCAAATAAAATGTAAAAATTCAAAAAAATGAATTTCTATTTGGGAGTGACACTATCTGTGTTAATCAGCTTCCCATTGCTCTGACAAAATAGCTTAGATAAATAAAATTAAAGGGAGGAAAGGTTTATTTTGGCTCACAGTTTCGGAAGTTTCAGTTCATGGTCAGTGGCTTCATTATTTTGGGGTCTGTTCGGAGGCAGACCTTCATGGAGGTTAGCAGATCGTGGAAAAAAACTGCTTATCTATGGCAACCTGGAAGCAAAGAAAAAAAAGGAAGCGGGGGACCAGGGTCCCAATACCCACCACACCTCAAAGACTGAGGCCCTGCCTTCTAAAGACTGTGCCTTCTTTAGTAGCACCACAGGCTGATGACCAAGGCTTTAGCTCTCGACCCTTGGGGGACATTTACTATCCAAAGCACCGCACTTCCTGTCTCATAAAATCCATCCTGATATAATTGTTCTCCATTTCCTGTGCTGTTCTTTTTAAGGCTTCAGAACAAGTTCATGATTTTCCATATGTCTATTGCTAGCTCTCCACTGCATTTTTTTATATTTACCCTATTCTGGTCAAATAGTCCTGTTCTTTGAGAATACCAGTCGTAGGGATGCCAGAGTAACTTCTGTTTTTAAGCTGAATTTGTAGCCTGAGTCTCTTGTCTGACATTTGTTCTAGTTCATGTCCTCTAAATATTTAGGATATATTTTTTCCTAAAGTATAACTTTCACATCTTACGAGGTTTTATTTTTTTCCTAAGGCAAGTGTGTTCTTTGTTTGGTAAACTGGTGAAAAAAAAAAAAAGGACAAATCAATGCTGGGTCATAGCTCATAAACCCCCATTTTATTACTTTTCATTGTATTAAAAATACGCTAGAACAGAAACAAGAAAAATCTTCCTATAAATCCTCATGAATGATAAGTAACAAAAGTATTCAGGCCTATAGGAATACTAGTAGAACATTGAGAAGACATAAGTGTAAAAGCTTATGATTTGTAAAGTCATATGCATAATCGTTTTCACATAGCTGCTTTCATTCAAAATTTAAAAATGAGTGTTTATTCATACCAGCATTTTAAAGTTTTGTCTTTTTAAGCTTTTACTTGTACATAAAATTGTGTATTCTTAGGGGTACGTGTGATGTTGCAATACATGCATACATTGCATACTGTTCAAATCATTGTAATCACACATATTCCCTCAAACAGTTATTCTTTCTTAATGGTGAAAACATTACAATTTCTTTTTCTAGCTTAAAAAAAATTATTTATCTATGGTCATCCTACTATGAAATAAATACCAAGATTTCCTTCTCCTATTTAGCTATAACTTAGTACCAGTTAATCTACCTCTCCTCATCTCTCCCTCCTACGTTCTCTCCACAGTCACTGATATCCACCATCTATTCTCTTCTATGAAATCAGCCTTTTAGATTCCACATATGAATGGAATCTTATGGTCCTCTCCCTTCACTCCCCTCTACCTAATATAAAGTAACATTATTCTTCCTATCACCCCCCCACACTTAATGTGAATTAGCATCTGCCCATCAGAGAAAACATTCAGTCTTTGTTTTTTTGGGTTTGGCTTATTTCACTTAGCATGATATTCTCTAACTTCATCCATTTACCAGCAAATGTCAGAATTCCATATTTTCTTACGTCCTCTTCAATTGCTACCATTAATTTAATTTTTTTACAATCTTCATTGTAGTAATGTGTCACCTCTTTGATTAAATTTATTCCTAAGTATTTTTTGTAGCTATGTAAAATGAGATTGGTTTCTTGATATCTTTTTTATGTAACTGGCTACAGTACTCCCATGTACTAACGGTAGCAGTGCTACTAACTTTTGTAGGCTAACTTGGTATCACAGTTGTGTTGAATTTACTAGTTACAATCGTTTTTGGTGGAATCTTTGGTGTTTTCTCTACGTAAGGTCATGTCATCTGCAAACAGCGCCATTTGACTTCCTCCTGTCTAATTACGATGTGCTTTATTTCATTCTCTTCCCTGATCATCCTGGCTAGGATTCCTGGTAGCATATTGGATAAAAGTGGTGAAAGTGGGCTTCTTTGCCTTGCTTCTGACCTTAGAAGGCTGTCAGTATGATGATATCTTGTAATAGGTGACCTTTATTATGCTTAAGATGCTCCTTCCATACCTAGTTTTTGGGAGGGTTATCGTGAGGGTATGATGAAGGATCTCCAAAAGCTTTTTCTGCATTTGTTGAGATGGCCATGTGAATTTTGTTCTTCATTTTATTTATGTTGTGTGTCAAATTTATTGATTTGCCCATGTTGGACCACACTTGCATCCCTGGGATGAATTCCACTGAAACACAGTGAATAATGTGTTACTGAGTTCTGTTTGAGAGTATTTTTTTGAGAATTTTTGGTTTGTTTTTGTGTTTTTTTTTTTATCTACATTCTACAGGGTTTTTTTGTGATTTTATATGTTTTGGTATGAGGGTCATGCTCACTTTCTCCATTAAGTTTTGAAGAATTAACTACTCTCCAAATTTTGGCAATAATTTAGGAAGAATTAGTATCAGTTTTTTTTAAGTGTTTGGCAGAATCAGCAGTCAAGGCATCTAATCCTGTGCTTTCCTTTGGTGGGAAAACCTTTATTACTGATTTAATATCACTACTCATTATTGATAGGTTCAGATTTTCTATTTATTCATGATTAAATTATGGTAAAGTGCCCATGAATTTGTCAATTTCTTGTTGGTTTTTAAATTAATTGATATGTAGTGGTTTATATTAATTTCTATTGATCATTTGTATTTTTTAGTGTCAGTTATAGTGAATATGTTTTGCATATCTAATTTTATTAATTCGAATCTTCTGTCTCATTTTGTTGGTTAGCCTAACTATGGGTTTGCCAATTTTATCTTTCTTTAATGAAAAGTTCTTTGCTTTGTTAATTTTTTTTTGGCATTCTTTTTATTTGCTTTGTTAATTTATTACATTTAATTTCTAGTTTGCATTTCATTTATTTCTGTTCTGATCTTTATTCTTTCCTTTTACTGATTTTGTGTTTGGTTTATTCTTATTTTTTTCAATCATGTGAGATTCAGCAATGTTATTTCTTTGATAATTTCCAGATAGTTTTTGACATATACCGTGGTTTGTTGCTGTGAACATCCCTCTTAATAGTACCTTTTCTGTGTCCCATAAGGTTTGGTATATTGTTCCCATTTTCTTTCTTAATTTCTTACTTGATCCATTTTTGATCAGGAGTAATTATTAAATTTTAATATATTCTATCATTTCCTAAGCTTTTCTTGTTATTGATTTGTAGTTTTATTTAATTATGATCAGAAATGATAGAATTTCAGTTTTTAAAACATTTGCTGAGACTTATTTTGTGACCTGCCATATATTCTATCCTGGACATGGTTCTGTGTGTTTGGTGAAGAATGTGTATTCTGTAGCTAATGAATGGAATATTTGGTAGATGAATGTTAGATCCAGTTGGTCTAGGGTATAGTTTTTCTGTCTGGATTATCTGTCCATTGCTGAAAGTGCAGTTGAAGTCCCCTACAATTACTGTATTGTAATTGGTCTTTTACCAATTGGTCTTTTACCTTTAGGTCTATTAACATTCACTTTATGTATTTGGGTGCACTGATACAGTGTGGACATACATTTAGAATTGTTATTGCCTCTGGTTGAATCAATCTATTATTATATAGTGATTTTCCTTGTCCTTTTTTACTATTTGTGACTTAGAGCTCATTTTATAGGATATAGGTATGGCTACCTCTGCTGTCTTTAGGATTCCATTGGCATGAAATAATCTTATTTCATTCCTCTATTTTCATGTTTTCAAAGTGAAGTGAATTTCCTCTAAGCAGTAGGTAACTGGGTATTTCTTTCTTTTTTTATTTTTAAATCCAATCAGCCACTTTATGTCTTTTAAAATAATCTATTTACATGCAATGTGATCATTAATAGGTGATAACTTACTAGAGATATTCTGTGATTAGTTTTACAATTTTATTGTTTATCTTTTATCCTTTCCTTCTTTCTCCTTTTGTTATAGAGTTATAGTCTTTCTTTGTGTCTGGTTAAGTAATTTACCCTAGCAATGTGTTTTGATCTCTTCCTTATTATTTTTATTGTGTTTATTATATATTTTGCTTCTTTGGTACCATGACAGTTACAAAATATTATTTTGGTTATTATGAGTTACTTTTAAATAATAGCCTCTTAACATTGATAATAAAATATGGAAAGAAACTAAGAAAACCTGACAAGTATGAATAAATTTCTATATTTGCATTCTATCCCTCAAAACATTTTGAATTTCTTTTCTTTGAGACAGGGTCTTGTTATTTTGCCCAGACAGGTCTGGAAGTCCTAAATCCAAGCAAACCTCTTGCCTCAGTCTCCCAAATGACTGGCCCTATAGTTATATACTACCACATCTCAGACTTTTTTAAAAAAGAAATTGATGCCCTGTTTTGCATCTGTCTGTATTGTCTATTAGGTGATTAATGTAACTATTATTATTTGGAAATGCTTTGATTTTTAACTTTTTATACTAAAGATAAGAATGGGTTATACATCATGTTTACAATATTTGAGTATTCTGAATTTGTGTGGCTATCCTCACCAGTAAGTTTTATACCTTTTAAAAATTTCTTCTTCATTATTATTTATTTCACTATGAACTCCCTTTAAAATTTCTTATAGGAATGATCTGGTGATGACAGAAACTCTCAGCTTTTCTTCATCTGGTAATGCATGTATATCTCCTATCTAAAGGACAGTTTTGCTAGGTACAATATTCTCAGTTGGCAGTACTCCCCACCCCAGTACTATGAAAATCACACCATTCTTTATTGGTTAAGGTTTCTGCAGAGAAGTGAACTTTCAGGTGACTTACACATTATTTTTATTTGCTCTTGTTGCCTTGAGCATCTTCTCTTTATCCTTTGAAAGCTTGATAATAATATGTCTTGGGACAGACTTGGTTGAGTTAAATCTGTGACCTTTGACTTTCTTTTACCTGCATGTTTTTATTTTTCTCTAGGCTTATTAAGTTTTATGTTATGATATCTTTGAGTAATATTTCTACCTCTTTGTTATTCTCAAGACCTTCTTAAAAACCATTAGCTCAAATACTTTTTCTTTGAATACTTCCTCAAAGTTCCTGTAAGCTTTCTGCAATTCTTTTCATTATTTTCTTTTTAACTCTATATAATTTCTAATATTCTGTCTCAGACTCACTAACATTTTCTCCTGTTTGACCTATTCTGTAACTGATGCCTTCTATCACATCCTTAATTTCCATAGTATACTTTTTAGCTCAAGGATTTCTGTTTGCTTTTTTAAAATTGCTTCCATATCTCTATTAAATTGCTCTTCTAGAGTATTGAATCATTTCCCCTATTTTTTCTTGATGCTTATAGAGCTTTCTTAAAATAATAATTTTGAATCCCCAGTCCTGGAGTTAGCAGATATCAGTTGCTCAACTGTCAATGGCTGACACCTTGTTTTATTCATTAGATAAGGTCATGGTTACCTGAAAGCTCTTGATGCTGATTGTCAAAAGATGTCATCTGTTCATTGAAGGATTTGAAGCTTAGTGCTGCTTCCCCCTCTGACTTTGGTTGACTTTGTCCTTCCAGAATTATAAGAGGTCTGCTTATTTTCTCTAATGCCTTGAATATTTCCACTATTTCAGCATGAGAGGGCATCAGAAGATCAGGCTTGCTGTGAGTCTGCTGTAGGTGTGTTGTCTGTGCTTTAGCACTAGAGCCACCCCCCCAGTCCAGATTGGTTCCAAATTCATAAATGATTTGTTGTTCAATGAAGTCTTACTGTGGGAAAGGACAGTCCATCCCACAAGCCTTTCCCTGGGCCCAGGATAGGCCTAGACTTCTCACCACAGTGAATGGCCAGTCTGGGCTTCACTGTGTACAAACTCCCTCCAACCTCCTAACTAATGACTTCATATCTGTCCCTTTTTTCCTCCCCCAGTAAGACATTAATTATCTCCATGTAATCCTGCCTGGGGTTGTGGGTTATTAAGATTCAGGGTTAATAATTGCAGGCACTTGCCTAGAAATAAAAATAGGACTTTCTCAGTGTCATGTTTGACCAGCTGGACACTGAGCTCCAAGACAGTCCTGTGCTCACTCTCCTGCCCTATTCTGCAGTGACTATAATACTACTCCTCATCACCACCCAAGTGTGGCACAGAGGCGGTGGAGGCAGTCATCTGGTCATCCAGGCTGAGGCTAAGCCGGGTCATCCCCGAGTCTTATAGCTATAGGTTCCTGAACAGTCTGGGAAGGTATGCCAAGCTCATGTGTGGCCTGCATTAGGGAACATGATGGGAAAACAATTCTGTCCCACTGGAATACAAATTTCTGCCTGATTCTGAGGCCAGTCTAAAGGCTCCATCTGCTACCTCTGCCCAGTGCATGGAACCCTTTTGGCTCTACCTCCTTCTGGGTCTCAGTATGGTGGTCTGACACTAAGCTCCATGATAAAGTGCCATGCTCTCTTTCCTGCCCTGTCCCCGCAGTGGGTGGAATTTGGCTCCTCCCTTTGCTGCCTGAGGTTGGGAGAGGGGAAGTAAAGGCAGCCATGGAGCTAAGGAGGGTCCAGAAGTTCAATCTGCAGGTACCACCCTTGGGGCCTGGGCAGTGCGTCCTCTGTCTGGCACTGGGTTTCACCATGGCAAGTCTGGTACTGGGGTTCCAATATAAGGTCTGGACTTGGTTCCCTCTTTGTCCCCAAGAGGGGGACATTGTCTACACATCGTGCTGCTTGGAATTTGGTGAGAGATGACATAGGCAACTCTTTCCTTCCTATCTTTCTTGATATTTCTTTGAACACTATTAAATGAAAAACAGGCACTGTGGTGTCTCACTGGGCTCCCTTAGATCTTGTAAAGGTGGGTTGGCACATGGATAGCTCTTCCATTTGGCATCTGTGAGGAGACGTTCACAGGAGCATCTCACTTCACCACCATCTTGCTCTAGGATTTTCTGTCTTTTTTGACAGTAAATATTGAAATAATAATTCAGTGTAGTTTTAACTTGCATTTCCCTGATGGTTTCTTATACTGTGGATTTTTTCCTGTACTGTTTCCTATACGGTTGTCCATTTGTATATACCCCATAAATATGTGCACTTGTCAAGTAAGAATAAAATTCAAAATGTGAATTCCTTTTTTCAGCACCCTGAAAGATGAGTGAGGTACTGATTTTATCTGTTTTAACCTGTTGGTACATTAGGGTTCAAATCATTTGCTATTTAGGCACATTCAGCATCTCCACACACTAACTACATACAGCCTAGGTAACATCTCTATTGAGTACCTTTCTTTTTTCAATATCACTAACTTTAAAAAAAAATAGACATGAGCTCCAGGCCATGGTTCTACAAGATGGGTCCCTCCCACTCTGTAAGATAGAGAGAGATGATGATGTAGATGGAGATTATGGTATGTATCTCTCTGAGAGCCATGTGAAGTATAAATTAGGTAGAATATGTTAAATGCTCAATGTATCCCTTGGAACATTATATGTCCTCAGAGGTGAGCTCAAGTTCTAAATATTTTTTTTTAATTTTAGCTATGCCTGAAACCGTTCACCCCACATATTTGTGTATTTCTTCTCTTGTGCTATGTATATTTTAATCATTCTGTTGGTTCAAATGTTCTCTTATCCACAGGCATTCCTAAGAGTCTAGCACAACAATATGCCCTATCTTCTCTGTTACTCATTCTTTTTAATAGTTCTTGCATCATCTGATATATAATTATTTGATTGTCTTTTATCTGTTCATACACCCTCTAGAATGGAGCAGTAGCTCTGAATATCTTCAGTGGTAGGCACCTGTTAAACATTCGTGAAGTTAATTAATCATTGAATGCATGAATAAATATTTTCAACTTAAATTATAAGCCACAAGTCAAGAAATGTTTTAATTAACATATGTGATATCTATTTTTATTAGTGTGTGAACTTTTTGAGGTTTATCTTTTAGTTTTTATAACAAATAATGTATATGTATTATGAAAATGCTTTGTGCTCTTTTCTGAACAACTGAAATTTTGGTTTTCTTCTAAATATAGTAGCTCTTTAAAAATATCATGTGACATTTTGGTATAACTATTAGGGAATTGAAATTCATTTATATCCTTTCTTTGTACTACATAAGAATTTATGACATGCATTTATTTATATTTAGTCTTATTTATTTCCCTACCTCCCACCTCAGTATTCTTAACTGTCTACTTTATTTTCATTATAATCTTATGTGCTACCTAAATTTGTCACAACTGGGACACACACACACACACACACACACACATGCACACACAGACATGAAGACAGATTGAAAGTATCATAGTGGCAAAAGCATATATGCATTGTCTATCATTTGTAATTTGTAAATCTGTTAAAGCTGCAGGATATTTTAATGAAGAGTATATTTAGCTTAAACATATAGCTAACTTTCGTCATCAATCAGAGTTAACTCAGCAAGCATGTGAAGGAAATGGAGGGAACTGCTTTGAAGTGTCTGGTCTACATCAAACATGGAAGTGAGGCAAGGACTCTGTCTATTCTCCCACCCCTTTTGTAGTACTTTTTATTTTTATTCTTTGGTGCCAGGCATTGAACCCTGGAGCAATTAACCACTAAACCATATCCCCAGCCCTTTTTTATGTTTTATTAGAGACAGGATCTCACAGAGTTGCTCAGGGCCTCAGTAAGATATTGAGGATGGCTTTGAACTCATGATCCTCCTGCCTCACTCCCAAGCCGCTGAGATTACAGGCATGCACCACCACACCTGGCTGTAGTACTATATTCTTAATGGAACCACCATAAACTGTTGGCATATCATCCCTGCCAGTGTCTGAGTTCCTTAATAATGGGACCATGTTTACTTATTACCATATTCAAATTACAGCTACCACAGTGTTGCATTGACTCCTATATACTTCTAAATCAATAATCTTAAGATGAAAAATAGACAGTTTTACAAATCGTCTTGATTAAAGGAATTCCTGAGTTGTTAAATTTATAAGGTTGAATTTACAAATAGAATAAATTAAATGATGACACAGCCCACAATTTTTTTCTACCAGAAAGCAAAGCAATGACTCTCATGTCATCCTCAATATGACTCTACTTGGACTGTAGCTCACTTTGCTTCAGAGTGACTTTTCAGGGATTGAGCTGGAAGATTCTGGTTACTGAGAGGGTATTTTTGGAAATTTCTGTATGCAAAGCAGATTAACTGGTTATTTTCGAGGAAAGATAGGTGATGATAAAATTCTTCAGTAGAAATATTTTGAAGTGATGTTTGTTCTTTAAAAAGAACCAAACAAAATGAAAGGGGAGATTAAAATCAATAGATGCTCCTTGGGTTTTAGTTGAGGGATGCAGGTGGAGAAATATAAATACACATCAATAATAATTTTAAAGAGTTTAAATTATATTGTCATTATAAAAAGGGATAATATTTTTTAGATGTGTTGAAAGGAAGAAGAAAGACCATACTGGTCCACTGTACCATCTTCTGCACATTCACTTTCAAAATTTCCAGTGAATATAAGTCTTTTAGAATTTGTGGTGAAATGCATGACAGAAAATGATTCTTTGCAGCTTTTTTTCCTCCTATTTTGTAGGAAGAAAGAGAAGCACGGTGAAAATGTGTAGATTCCTCATCAGCAGCAATGTTTCTTATTTATGCAGATCACTTCCTGGAAATGTTGATATTGTATTTCATGATTTATTTATGAAATTCTTGCCTCACATGCCTTTACTCAGTGCTACAGTTGTTCAAATGGAAGTTTCCCTTATCAGCAGGACTCCTCCAAGAAATAAGTGAATTTCACGTAGGAAATAAGAATAAATAGGCTCCATCCCATCATCATTCTCTGAGCTTGAATACTTAGTTACACTATTCCATTGTTGAATGCCAAGCAGATATCTTAGTGGTTTGTGGAAATATTAGTGTTTTCTAAGCACATTGGTCTGCAGCGTGTTCTTGCCTCAACCCCAAAGAACCATTCTGATTTGTTTTGCCAATGCATCCCCATTCCTCTTCTCTCTTTGCTCAATTACTGATTGGAGTATCCACCTCCCAGAGTGTAATCAAACTAGAAAGTGGGAAATGTAGAGGAACCCTGGTCACATGACACACAGGCAGGGCATGTCCTCTGTAGGTCAACTTTGGAGTTTAAGTTTTTCATAAGAGCTATTAACAATGTTATGGAAGTGAATTTATTCATTCAATTCATTCTCAAACTGGTAATTGTTGAGCACTGTTGTTAGGTTCTGAATTAGGTAGGGTAGGATATAAAGAACTGAACTCACTGGCTCCCTCCCATACAATTTGTAGACGTCTGTCTTCAAGCGAAGTCTCATTTTTGTCACCCATGTTTAGCTTCCGTCAAACAGTGATGTTTCTGCATACATAGTCACATACGTTAAGAGCATAGATTATTAAAAGGTAGATAATAGATTTTTACAATATGCATCCCTGAGGAAGTTAAAAAAATCTCCATATTCTCCTTAACAAGCTGACTTCTCTACTCTCATTATTAGATTAAATTGGACTGAAGGGATGAGAACAGAGTGTGTTGATATCTATTAATTTACAGTACTCTACAACAAAAGCTAATTGTTTAGCAAGAAAAATGAAGCAGGAAGTGTTATGGTTTGGATGTGAGGTGTCTCCCAAAAGCTCAAGTGTGAGACAATGGAAGAAGGTTCAGAGGAGCAATGATTGGGTTCTGAGAGTCTTAACCTAATCAGTGAATTAAACCCATCAGGGGTTCACTGAGTGGTAACTGGAGGCAGGTAGGGTGTGGCTGGAGGAGGTGGGAATAGGGACATGGCTTTGGGGTATATATATTTGTATCTGGAGAATGGAGTTGCTCTTTGCTTCCTGATGCTGCAAGCTGCTTCCCTCTGCCACACTCTCTTCCCCATGAGGTTCTGCCTCACCTTGAGCCCTAGAAATGGAGCCAGCCTTCTATGACCTAAGACTCTGAAACCATGAGCCCTCAAATAAGCTTTTCTTCCTCTAAAATTGTGCTGGTCAGATCTTTTAGTCACAGCAGCAAAATAGCTGACTAAAACAGGAGGCATCACAATACCAGACCTTAAAGTATACTACAGAGCCAGAAAACAAAAGCAGCTTGGCATTGACACCAAAACAAATAAGTGGACCAATGGTACAGAGTAGAAGACACAGAGACCAAACCACATAAATATAATTATCTCACACTAGACAAAAGCGCCATGAACATATGTTGGAGAAAAGATAGCCTCTTCAACAAATGGTGCTGAAAAAACTGAAAATCATATGTAGCAAAATGAAATTAAGCCCCTATTTCTCACTCTGAATAAAGATCAACTCAAAGTGATCAAAGACTTAGGCACTAGACCAGAGACTATGAGCCTAACAGATGAAAAAGTAGGCCCAAATCTCCACAATGTCAGTTTAGGACCTGATTTCCTTACCATGACTCCTAAAGCACAAGAAGCAAACTCAAGAATTAATAAATGGGATGGATTCAAACTAAAATGTTTCATCACAGCAAAGGAAATAATTAATAACGTGATGAGAAAACCTACAGAATGGGAAAAAAAAATCTTTACCACATGCACCTCAGCTAGAGTGTTAATCTTCAGGATATATAAGGAACTCAAAATCTTAATACCAAAAAAACAAATAAAACAATCAATAAATGGGTTAAGGAACTGAACAGAAACTTCACAGAAGAAGAAATACAAATGAAGAACAGATATATCAACAATGTTCAACATCTCTAGAAGTTAAAGAAATGCAAATCAAAACTACACTGAGATTCCTTCTTATTCCAGTCAGAATGGCAATCTTCAAGAATGCAAGCGACAATAAATATTGGTGGAGATATGGGGAAAAGATACACTCATACATTGCTGGTGGGACTATAAATTGTTGAAACCCTATGGAAAGCAGTATGGGGATTCCTTAGAAAACTTGGAATGGAAGCACCATTTTACCCAGCTATCTCACTCTACAAAGGACTTAAAATCAGCATATTCCAGTGATGCAGCCATATCAATGTTTATAGCAGCTCAATTCACAATAGCTATGGAACCAACCTAGATGCCCTTCAATAGATGAATGGATAAAAAAAACTGTGGTATATATACACAATAGAATATTACTTAGCCTTAAAGAAGAATGAAATCATAGCATTTGCCAGTAAATGGATGGAACTGGAGAATATTACGTATGGAGAATATTACATGAAATAAGCCAACTCCAAAGAACTAAAGGCCAAATGTTTACTCTGATATGAGGATGCTAATTCACAATAATGGGAGGGGACAATAGTAGTATTTGGACTAAATGGGGAAGTGAAGGAAGGGAGGGGACAGAGGGGTAGGAATGAATTGGACATTATTACCCAGGTGCAAATATGATTACGTGACCTGTGTAACTCTACACTATGTACAACCAGATGAATGAGAAGTCATATTCCTTTTACGTATGATGTGTCAAAATGCATTCTACTGCCATGTATGGCTACTTAGAACAAATTTAAAAAATAACTAATTTTTTCCTTGCATTCACACACGATTTTCATAAGACAATTTTATGGATTGCTGCTTATGTGTTTACCATTCTTCTGAGAAATCAAAGCCTTTCCAGACGTACAGGCACATTTATCTTAGACATAACCTTCTAAAGCTTGCAGTTTCCACTGTCCTAATTTTGGAGGAGAGAAGAGACTGAAATACAAAAGTGTTAAGCATATTGCTGTAGAACACAGAGTACGCAGTATGTCTACATGCTTCTCTCAGTTCACTGGACGTTCAGTTATCTGCCAAAAAAGAGTGGACTGCGGTGCTTTTGCCCACCAGTCTGACCCACTGAGACTTGAAGACAAATGCCCTTCTTCACAGAAGCAGCCTCCTTTCTAAGTCCTTCTTATTTAGCATCAGTCATGACAGAGCCATGAAATATCATGTCTAGGATGCTTTGTTGGAATTGAGTACAATCTCAAGGAGAGATTCTCTTTAGCCCTCCCTTAAGTTTTTTTTTTTCCACTTTATAATTGAAAGCACCTGGAACACCACTCTGGACATGAGAACTCATGCAAGAGGTTTTATTAAGTGAACAGGCAGAGTGTCTGCCTGCAGGGTGTGTGTGTGTGTGTGTGTGTGTGTGAGAGAGAGAGAGAGAGAGAGAGAGAGAACAAAAGAGAGAGAAAATGAGGAGAAAGAGAGGGAAAGAGAGAGAGAGAGAGAGAGAGAGAGAGAGAGAGAGAGAGAGAGAAGGACCAGTGTCTGCTCTCAGGGCTGGGGGAGAGAGAATGAAAAAGGCTGGGGAGATTCTCTTAAGTAATGGAATTTAATGACGATTGGACCAATGGTTGCCAAGAGTGTTTTCCAGCTGACTTGTGGACCAATGGCTGACTAGGATGTTCACAGGCTGAGGAGCTGGATGGTAAGATGGGAGGGGAAGGAATACTGGGAGCAGCTGATGCCAATAACAATATTTCCATAGATCCTTGCCAGGGTATTTATATTTTACTCTCTTAATTTCAAGAAAGGAATTATATTCTTGAGGATGTAGCATAATTCTATCATGTTCACAGAATATTCTCTATATTAGCTTATTTCTTTGGCATCTCTATAAATAATTATTGCCTCAGCATCATTTATGGAAAATACTGTTCTTTTTACATCAAATTACCGTATCAATAACTTGAATCAATAGGTCACATACATGTAGATCTCTTTCTGCTATTTTTGTATTGTTGACCTGTATACCAATATTATGGTGATATTGTATAATTATCATAAGTTTTAAAAACAGACTGTGATTTTTCTTTTGTGCTTTTGTCTCAGAATTTGTTCTGACCTTTCAACAACCTTTTCTTTTGCCTAGCAATTGCTACAAAGAAGCTCACTGATAATTTAATTGGGATAATATTGGCTGTAAAGATTAATATGGGGAGCACTGACACCTCAATGTTGAGGCTTTTGATCCTGTATTTGGTATATCATTTGTTTGATTTAGGTGTATGAGCAAATTTTGCAGTGTTTATTGTAAACAGGAAAATACTTAGTGCACCTCATGTTTTCCATTCTTTTTATACTCTTCAGTTTCAAGATCTTTTCAATTTTTAAATTTCTTGCTAACATGTAGGAATATTATTGATGTTTAAAAAATATTTTAATTGACATAATAATCCTTCATAAATTTGGAGAATCCTGTGACATTCTAATACATTGTAATTTAGCTTTATGATTATATCTTTGACATTTGGATTAAACTGTTAAGCGTATCTTCTAAGTATCTGGGGATTTTCCAGATGTATTTTATTAATACCAATTTCTACTTTAACTCCATTTATTTCAGAGTACACATTACATAATTTCAATTCTTTTTTTTTTTTTTTTTTTTGGTGCTGGGGGTTGAACCCAGGGCCTTGTGCATGTGAGGCAGGCACTCTACCAACTGAGCTATATCCCCAGCCCCTTCAATTCTTTAAAATTTATCAAGACACATTTTGTACTTCAGTGAACATAAAGAGATTGAAAAATTCTTCTGTTGATGATTAAGTGTTCAAATAGCAAAGAAGATATTTAAACTTTAAAATATATTTGCCTAAAAACATGTCCTCAAAATACTCAAAATAGAATTACAATTGAGAAATAAATGCTCAAACATGGAGAATTTTAATATATTTTTATAACTACTAGAATATTGTATCACATATATTTTTAAGTTTCAATTCAGAAACTATTCCATAGCTTAATTGAAGTCTTCATATTTTGTACAAATTCAGCATAAAGCTTTCTCTTAGTCCTTGTGAATACTGTCTCTTTCTCTAGAGTGCACTCCCTAATAGTTTTGTATGCCCATCTGGGTGAGTTCAAATGCTCTGATCTCTAAGGAGGTTTCTCTGTCCTCCTTCTTCCAATATTGAATCATTAATATTTATTGAATATTTATTCTATAGAAGGCACTGGACCATTTACATAAAGTACATAACAACCTACAAGAACTTCAAAACAGAACCATGAAATAGCATCATATACCCACGATGGTGAGATTTAGGTCGGTTGGATAATTTCCCATGTTTGAACATTCACTGGATGACTAAGGGAGAGCCATTAGTTCCACTCCAAAGCCCATGTCTTAGGTTCTTGTCAAACCTGGGTTATACCTTTTGTGACGTC
The DNA here is from genome assembly GCA_020662805.1 of Glaucomys volans. Classification (NCBI taxonomy): domain Eukaryota; kingdom Metazoa; phylum Chordata; class Mammalia; order Rodentia; family Sciuridae; genus Glaucomys; species Glaucomys volans. The sequence continues at coordinate 275,931 of JAJEJO010003229.1, forward strand.
TGTTGGGGTGAACCACTTTAACAGTAAGTTGCAGGATCTAATTAGGTCTCTAGGTATATGGAACAATTAACCAGGATACTAACATTGATCATATCCCTTCTGGGAAAGGACAAAAGTCAAAAGCACATTTTCTAGAAGCCGGAATTGTACTTTCTATATTTTACTTTATATCTTTCTAGATTATACTTTCTCTCTCTCTCTCCCTCCCTCTCTCTCTCTCTCTCTCTATATATATATATATATATATATGCATATATATTTTCTCTCAGATTATATATATGTGTGTGTGTGTGTGTAAGTAAAATTTAATCAGTGTATTTGAACTACAGCCCTGATATATGTTATTGGACAAGGTAAATTATTTTTTGGGTTCAGTACATGATATTTGATCTTCTTTTTACCAACTTGGGAAAAGTTGGCTATCTACATAGTGATGGAGAAATTCAATATCCCATGGAGTGTATTTTGTTTTTTTATTTGAGGACTTGCAGCTTCACTCTGTGGGAAGGCAGGTGTTCTCGGCAGGAACCTCGGGCCTCCACACTAAAAATTCCTCTGAGGCTCAAGATGCTGCAGAGACACATTTTCTCTCCGATAGGCTCTTGGTATTGGTTTATTCAGAAGCAAGTTATTAGAGAAAATAGCTACATATACAGACTGCTCTTAGCTATAGTTATGTCAAGAGCATAAGAGATATATTTACTTGCTACAAACAAAAAGTTTCCACAAAATACTGTTTTCTTGGTTCTAAAATGCCTTGTGGGGTAGCATAGATGAGAAAAAAGAATTAACTAGCAAGTTAACTAAATTCTCCTTCAAAGCTATGGTTCGAATGAACATTTAATAAGCACTTTATTTTATTTCCAAAACAACTCATTGATTTTTTTTCTGAATGAGGCTAACTATCCATTTTAAGAGGATAAAAACTAAGCCAACAAATGACAAACCTCTTTTTACCCATTTTAAGTTATGGTATAAACTATGTAAAGAAAATTCTATTGGAAATCAAAACAGTTTTAAGAAATCAACCACAACTACCCTGTCTTATTTTCTTGTAACTTTCTCATAATTGCAAGATTTGAAGAGCAAAGCAAGAATATTTGGTGTTTATCTTCCTTAAATATTTTCACTATGTGAGAAGAAAACTAAATTATATTGAACTCTAACTAGATATATATAACCATACCCCAAGCTATACAGAGTTTCCTGGGAAATCATGTAATTTTCTAAGTATAAATTAGGTATCATTATCCCCACTTAGTTGAATAAGACTGAAGCAGAGAGAGAAAACAGTTTCATATACATCTCAGAATTATCAAGTACTGAAACCATGATTCAAATGTAGGCCTTACTAACTCTCTAAACGTTTCTTGCTTCAATTGCCACATTGCTAATTTTTGCTGGGCATAAAGAAACAATGAAGTTAGCACTTGAGTTTGTTAGAGGTCAGAGATTTAAGCTCAGCTGAGCAGAGGTCCTTCCCAGATGTGCCAGGTTCCACTTGGAAAGAAATGGAACTTCCAATTGACAGATTAGCTTTCCGTTAGAGTGATAATTACCTGTTGTTGTAGCTGCTGTTCTTAAAGTATCTCAGTGTTGATCAGCATGTTATTATCTCTCCTCTTCTAGGACGGGTTTTGAGTGGCTCCTTGCCAGGTCTCAGCATCTCTGATGGCAGGTTTTCTGAGTTATTCCAGACATTTATTCTGTGAGCCTGGGCATGTTTGCATGTTCTCTGTACTTGGCTTCTAAATTGCAACTAAATTAGTATTAGAATAATATCTACCTTGAAGTAGCCCTGTATGAATTTATAAGGAAAAATCTCCCAGAACAATGCTTTGCATACTGTTGTGTCAGATATTTGCTCCAATTGTTATAAGTACTCAAAACAAAAAGAAAATCTAGACTCATGGACCTGTCGATATCTTTCTAATTTATTTTCCAAAATATGTAAGAAATTTCCATGGGCAATGTTTATGTTCAACACCAGTTATAAAATTAAAAGAAAAATTCTATCCTAAACTCTCACAACATTATTCTGTTTCACTGTCAGAAATGTTTAAGGAAACAATCCCTTTATTTGCAACAATTTTGGCATTATAGTAATTCTTAAAATTTCGTCTAGAGCATAGGAATTGTCCTTTATTTACACATTGTTACTAAATTAGCTAATAGGCCATGGCTTGTAATTAAATCTGAGGTGGGTGTTAAATTATGCATGCTGTGAATAAATTAATGTTCAGAAAATTTTGCTTTTACTTTTTGGGATTTTTAATTTTTACTCCTTTATTCTGTAACTTAACACATTTTTATTTCTAATGTGCCCTAGGTTTTCCCAATGGGCATTATGAACCCATAAAAAGTGGCATGACTGATTAGAGTTGACCCTCCTTTGTTTTGAAAATGTTTTTCTTAGTCCTTTTTAAGATTTCTAATTTTGTTTGTCAGTCTGATTCAGCGTGTATTTTCAATGTGTAAATTCAGTGTAATGGGCCTTTCTGATAAATGCATCAAAATTTACAAACCCAGATCAACTGTGTGTCAAAGTTGTGAGGTTACAAACACGGTATGAAGCAGACCCAGATTAGAGGCTGTGTCAGAGGGAATACAACTGAATACGGTTGGCCTAGAGCGTGTCTTCCAGTATCTATTCATTGGTAGTGTCATCCCTGGTGTACACATGTGAACACATACACACACACACACACACACACACACACACACACACAGGCTTCTTGTGCCACTGTAAACACATTACATGAAGGTGATATCAGAAATTGCTTTGCTCAGTGAACTGGGCGCTAGCTGACCTCTTCCTTAACTCCCTCACACCAGCAGCTTTTCCGAATGGGAAGATCATAATTTCTTTCTTTTGCCCAACAAAGAAATTGGTTGTCAAGTACAAAATAACCATGCACAAGACAGCAGTGTCCCTGTGCCCTAGAGGCCACTGTGGGCGATATGGGGACACAGCAGAACCACTTCTGTGACACCAGGGGCATTCCTCAGGGAGCCGGTTCCTAGATGCTCCCTGTCCTGGGGGGAGTTTGAAAACACTGTCAAGGAATTTCCAGGATTTCCAGGATCACGGGTTTCACAGAGCAGTGCTGCCTGGAGGTCTTGTTGACAAGCTTGAGGGTTCCAGAGAGTTAGAAATACATTTTTAAAAATCCTAATACCTTACCAATAAATGCTTATGATGGAATCCTATTCAGAAAATTTTAGAAAATTTAAATTCTGTCTATTAGCATTTTTTTTTTTTTTGTTACTGGGGATTGAACCCAGGGGCACTCCACCACTGAGCCACATCCCCAGCCCTATTTTGTATTTTATTTAGAGACAGGGTCTCACTGAATTGCTTAGGGCCTCGCTAAGTTGCTGAGGCTGGCTTTGAACTCGTGATCCTCCTGCCTCAGCCTCCCAAGTGCTGGGATTACAGTCGTGCACCACCGTGCGTGGCTGCTTTTTTTTTTTGGGGGGGGGGGTACACTCATGCATCTTTACCGAATTCTAATGAAACCACACTAAGTTGTCCTAATTACACGAGGTCAGATAGGTTCCTCAGAGGCCTGGCATTTTAATAGAAAGAGACAAATCCATAAAAAAGAAATCATGCAACACAGTTTCCAATGCTATGACCAACGCTGCTGCAGGTGAGAATAAGACACGGAAATGGAGGAATGGATGAATTCTAGGAAGAGACAGAGAAAAGGCTCAGTGGCAGAAGGGCTCCCGGTGAATGCATGGGTGGAGGGAAGGGTGTCCCGAGGCAGGAGTGGAAGCAAGGGCCAGGGTGCTGTGGAGTACCCTGAGGACACTCTCAGGAAACCTTTTGGTTAGAATATTCAAAATTATTCCTTCCCTCAACCAATTTAATGTCCGCACTGATACAAATCTGAAGCATGAATCTTCATGTTTCCTTCAACCCCATGAGAGGCATAGACTTCCCTTTCGATTTGTTAATACATAGTGAGCACTGTAATTTTTGAGCTCCTTGACTTACTACCCCTTCACTATCCCAAGTGCTACAATTATTAAGAAAATGGAACATCTCCAGTGGGTACCACTGTGGTTAAATAACACAGCATCTTCTGCTCTCTTTCAGATAGCTAGGGGCCCTTTGGGGAAGGTTTGGTACGAGTAGAAATGGTGGCCCCCTTTATCAGTAGGGCTGTAGGCCGGCTGGCTTAGGCACACCCTGTACTGTGGGAAGGGTACTGTGGGGTACTGGTACTTCCCTGTGGACTTCTGCATTGCGTTGCAGGAACATCAACTTGGAGTTTTTTGCAGTGTCTTTGACTTTTTTTATTATCAGGGTAGTACTGGCCTCATGAAATGAATCTGAGAGTTTCCTCTTTAGTTTTTTGAAGAGCATGAGAAGGTTTGGTATTCATTCTTTAAATGTTTGGTAGAATTCACTTTTGAAGCAATCAGATGGTGAGTTAATAGGAGTCTTTTTATTACGGATTACTTCTTATTCTTATTAGTTTGATCATGTTTCTTGTTTTCTCATGATTCCGTCTTAGTAGATTATAGGTTTCTAGGCATTCATCCCTTTTTTGCCTAAACGATCTATCTTGTTCTAGTGTTCTCTTATAATCCTTTGTGCTTCTTTATTATCAGAAGTAATGTCTCCTCTTTCTGATTGATTTTATTTGACCCTTTTTTTAGTCTACCTAGAAACATCAATTTTGTTTAGCTTTAAAAAAAAAACAAAAAAACTACTGTTTGTATTGTTGGTCTTTTTCATTGTTTTTCCAGCCTCCATTTCATTTATTTTCCTCTGCTCTGATATTTTCCTCCTTCTAACTTTGGTTCAGTTTGTTTCTTTTACAGTTCCTTCAGGTGCAACATTAATTGCTTATCTGCATCTTCCTATCTTTTCCATGTAAGCACTTTATATTACAAACTTTGCTCAAAACGGCATGACTTTTGCCATATTGTTTTCCATTTTTATTTTCTTTAAGGTATCTTTTAGTTTTTCTTCAATTTCCTTTTTGACCCTCTTATTGTTCAAGAACAAAATTATAATTTCCACATAACTTCAAATTTTCCATGATTCTTCCTTTTATTGATTCCAAGTTTCATACCATTTTGGTCTGAAAAGAAACTCAATTATCTCAAACTTCTGAAATTTGTTGAGGGTAGTTTTGAACCTAACGTGTGATCTGCCCTGAAGAATGTTCCACTCCATGTGTGTGTGAGACAAGTGCGGATCCTGCTGCTGTTGGATGGAGTGTTCACTCCATTCAATCTACAGTTCAAGTCCAGTGGTTTTCTGACCCCATTGACATATCTGTGATTAAAAGTAGAGTTTTAAAATCCTTCCTGGTTGTGTGTAGCCTATGCCTGCTTTCAGATCTCTAAACGTTTGCTTTCTGCCTTGGGGACCCTAGTGTCAGGTATATTTATGTTTGCAAGTGTTATAGCTTTTTGATGAATTAACCCTTCCCCTTGTATCTCCCTATAGTTGTCTTTAAATTATTATTTTGATTCATTGCACACAAATGGTTACAACTTTCATTTCTCTGGTTGTATATGAGGTAGAGTCACACTTTTTGCGTATTCATACATGTACATAGGGTAATGATAATTGCCTCATTCTGTTATCACTCCTTCCCCCCACTCCCTTCCCAACTATCATTTTCCTCTGCACAATCCATCCTTCCTCCATTCTTGCCTTTCCGCTCCCCCTCGATTAGCATGTATCATCATCCACTTCTCAGAGAAATCATTCAGCCTTTGGTTTCTTGGGATTGGCTTATTTCACTTAGCATGATATTCTCCAACTCAGTCTGTTTACTTGCAAAAGCCATAATTTTATTCTTCTTTGTGGCTGACTAATATTCCATTGTGTATATATAGCACAATTTCTTTATCCATTCATCTTTTGAAGGGCATCTAGGCTGGCTCCACAATCTAGCTATTGTGAATTGAGCAGCTATGAACATTGATGTGGCTGCATCACTGTAGTATGCTGATTTTAAGTCCTTTGGGTATAGGCCAAGGAATGGGATAGTTTGGTCAAATGTTGGTTCCATTCCAAGTTTTTTGAGGAATCTCCATACTGCTTTCCAGAGTGTCTCTGCCAATTTTCAGTCCCACCAGCAATGTATGAGTGTACTTTTTTCCCCACATCCTTGCCAACACCTGTTGTTGCTTGTATTCTTGATAATAGACACGCTAATTGGGGTGAGATGAAATCTTGGGGTGGTTTTGATTTGCATTTCTCTTATTACTAGAGATGTTGAACATT